>JAKSZP010014016.1:0-23492 GCA_022478985.1 Massospora cicadina | reverse complement strand
AATGAGTAATGGGAGCGCTTGTGTCCCAGATCTGTAAGCTGCACCGCTAAATCCAATCCTTCAGGACAAGTCATCTGGTGGGCCAAAACGTGGGCAGACAAGGGTGTGGCTGGATCTGGATCTAATAATATAATTACAGGTGTGGCAAAGTTAAAATTTGGGATGGCGAAATCATAGTGGTGAGCTCTTGCTCCTCCGCCTCTGTGGGACATAATCTGAGGGTTGCATCTGTAAAAATTTACTCTTTTGTTGTTATTGGCAAGCAACCCAGTAACATTTTTACTGCACAGGTTCTGTTTCCTTGTGCACTTCGTTGCGTTGTATAGAATGAATTAATATTGATAATAGTATGGAGACTATTATCTGTAGTTGAGTATGAATTATATTTCATCCCTACGCTCAGCCAGTATTTCCGTTTAAATACTTGTTAAGTCATACTCGTAGGGCTTCATTACTATGCTCTTATCCACCTGATCTTCACTGAGATACCCCGGTGACAGTCTCTTTCAGCCTAATGAACAGTTGGCAGCTATCCCTGATTGTGGATCCTTTGTCTATGGATCCCTGTTAAAATCTTAAATCTTCTCTCTGAGAGTCTTTTAATTATTGCCCTCTGCATAATTTCCTTAAGACATAACAACACAATAGAAGCTGATAGTCTAGCTATACACCGAATTTATAATGTTTTTAATGTTTTATTCTATTTATGTTTTACTGTTTTTATGTTTTAATGTTTTTTATTATTATAAATCCTAGGGAATTATATAGTGGGTTATTTGGCTGTCTAACACTCAGTTGACACCTCTATGATGAAACGGCAGCAGTTGCCATTGAATCACCCATCCTCGTCTCAGCAGCGATGGTCTTCCCCATCCTGGCTAGGATTCTGTCATTGGACATCCTCGAGACCTCAAATGGATAGAGTCAGAAAACGTGAACCTAACGTTTTCCTCTCGATCCAAGCAAACCAACCATATTTGGCTAGAGACCTTCTTAGGTAATGGGACTTATTACCCATTATGGCAGGTTACTCACCAACTGATCAATTTGCTAGTTGCAGGCGGCATCACTCTCCTTACAACTTGATATTCATTCCCAATCAGTTGGTGATGAAACCTAACTGATCCCAATTGGTACACCTGATATTTAAACACTATCAGATGCCCCAATTTCGTCAGCAACTCACCCTGATGAGATCTTAAGTATTCGTCCGGATTGATCCCTGATGGATATGACCAGGCATTTTATCTCAAAATCCCCTGAACATAGTTCCTCCAAAACTCGGGCCAACCAATTTCCAATTCACTTTTCCTTAGGGAAGTTTCCCCTAGCAATACCAGGTAATCTAGCAGGCTGGGAATATGGGCAAAAAGCCCAACCCATCTCCCCTCTTGACTAGATTTCCAGCGAGAAAAGGACTGGGGCATGAGAACACTGTTTAAGACACTTGGTCAAATACTTCATTGGTTCAAGAGGAGTACACTCATCAATACTTAACGCTGCTTGAGATGACCTTTGGCATACGGCATTCTTCCTCCTCGCTACCACCTTCTCAGAGTGCAGTCCCCATGATCTGCTGTTGTGCCAGGCTAATCATATACTCATGACGATATTAGTCCCAGGATCCAGTTTTCCCCCCATTAGGGTATATGACCTGATGTCATATTCAGGATTCTTGGTCCAGCGTCCTTGATTTCTGATTTTCTCCTCGTCCTAGACAGGAGATCCTTACCATCAATGTTCGTTTTTCAGCCTAATTAAAAATATTTATTTCTTATTCACCCTTGTTATTTTTTTCATAACCTTTTGGCTTAAGTCATTCCTAATTTTTTTCTTGGAGAGCTTATTTAATTAATTTTTAGATTAATTTCTCCAAAATTAGATCTTAATGGATTGCAGAGCGCATAATGTCAACTTCTATATAAGTCCAACATCCCCCCTCAAGTCCAGATCATATGTCAAATTCTGAGTTGCGCTACCAGCAGCTCCTGATTAGTTTGTCTGATCCAGACCTCCTTCTCTTCCAGCAGATGAGTCAGGATGCTCGGTGGAACCTCTTTTATGATCCTTCCAGGACTCATACGCCTAGTCTGGTGCAAGCGGCTAGTCCTTCCATCAAATTACTGGAAACTGTAACTAATCCCTCTAAAACCAGGCTGGCTATTGTTTCAAACAACTCTCATCCAACTCTTCCCCTGCTGTCAATTCCAGAGTTGGACTTCAAAACTCTCCTGGATTCGGCTCCTTTCACTGATTCTCTAAACATCGTCATAGATGCTCTGGAGATTATGCTGCCTGCTCTGGATCGTTTGTTTCTTTCCAGGTCAGACCTGCTCCCTGAGTTCCTCTTCTGACTCGGTCAATATTACAAACCCGCTGTTCTGGTCTCCAAACTTGCCATTAGTAACAGTATTCACTTCAAGCTCCCCTATGCTGAACTCCAGGCTCAAGTCACTGAGGCTTTGACTCTAGCGTTGAATCCCTCTGATATTGATAACCTTCAGGATTGGGATACCGCCGCTTATTCTCTTTGCTTTGCTGGCCAAGTTTTTTGAAGTTAATCCATGAAGCTTTCAGCATTGCTTGGGTTCCACCGTTTGTCCAGATTTAGCTTCTGAGAAGCCCGTAGTTGCCACTTGCAGGATGTAATCCGCTCTCTGCACAACTATCTCTTCTCTGGCGCTTCCCATCAGTATCTTCCACTGATGGCGTAGTTAGGGGGCATGATTTGGCAACCCCCTTCAAGCATCTCTTGTTTATTGCCAGCCCACATTTCCAGTGTCCTTGAATAAACCCGTCATCAGGCGCTCAGGACTAATCTTTCACCTCTGGTACCATATCATGATTACTTGGAGTTATTTGCCAATTGCCTCTTTTTATTTTGTTGCTTTCCTCCCTGCTCTGGGGTTTTGTGATTGGCTTCCTCTGACATATCTTTTTTTTTAGTACTAGATGGTCCCAACCCAAGGGGGATTCATCGATGTTTATTGAATTACGCCTGGGCTCCTAAGAGCCTGAGGCGAGGGAAGGGGAGGGAGGAGGCATCGAGAAAGGGAGGGGGTTTGCGCGCCAGAGCCGTTCTGCAGTGACAACTGAGCGGGGGAGGGTTGGCGACATAGTGCAGACCTTCAGGGCCATCTCAAAGTGTACCTGAAAGTGGGTGATCATGTGTGGAAGGGTCCACACCTGCTGGTCAAAGGCAGCACGAAGGAAGGAGTTATGGATGGTCCAGATGGCTGTGGCATAGGCGAGGACACGGAGGGGTTGGTGGCAACCAGGCAATGTCTGCTCAAACATATGGTCTTGCACAGGGTGTCCAGACCAGGGTTGAGCATGGAGGAGCGCGCGGGCCTTTGGCCAAAATGCGGCGACACCTGGACAGGTGAAAAAACGATGGAGGTGGGAGTCAATAGGCTCCACACAGCGGGGGCAGCTTCGGTGCTGGAAGGTAGGGCCAGTCCGGTCCCCTGTCCTGTATGAACAGTGGAGCACCCTCCATAAGGTGTTGGACACCTTTGCTGACAGGATGGGGTGATAGATGTCCTTCCACAATTCCTTAAGGTCAAATCTCACGGAGGGAGGGAGGAGCTCAAGGAGTCTTGGGCGGATGGGAGGACGATCTTGGGGGTTGAGGCGAGTTGTGACAACTTGTCCATTGTGCACAATTTCATGGCGACGTGGGCTGAGGCCAGGGCCTTCCCTTCTGTATGGGAAGGCATGGTGGATCCGCGCGCCTACTCGTTTCAGGGCAAGGAGAGCCTGGTTCCAGTAGGGGGATGAGGATGGTTTTAGGCGATGGCCTGGGTGGTTTGTGAGCCACTCCCCTAATGAGGTCAGAGATGCTCTAGGAAGACCCAGAGCTGCTGACACTGACTGGCGGAGGGCGGGCGCCCATTGGGGCATGGGGGTCGCGTCCCAGCAGACAATCGGCCATAGGAACTTCAGGAAGATTGTGGTGGCGTGGGATCGCATGTCCAGAAGCCCTAGGCCCCCTTCATTGCAGGGTCGGGCAATGGTTGAGAGGGCAATTGGTGGATGGTTTGAGCCCCAGATCCAACAGCGGAGGAGTACATTGAGCCGCGTATAAAAGGCATCTGTGAATGGGCAGACGTGCGCTAGGAACCAGACTTTGGAGAGGAGGAACACATTGGCCATCAGAGCTCGACCCTGGGGGTGATGTGCCGCCGGTTCCAGCTGGCAATCCTGAGTTAACTGCTGCAAGGAGCAAGTCCTCATTGTCTTTTAGCGCAACTCCTTGTTGGTTGGTGAGAACGCCCAGGTGACGGAAGGTACCGCGCTCAGGTTCAATACCAAATGGTGGGGAAGGTGGGAGAGCCGACCTGTACAACTGTTGTCTTGGAGGTGTTGACCATGGCGTTGGACGCCTTGGTGTACCTCTCAATGGTCACAGCAGCGAGGGCAACATCCCCAGGGCAGCCAAATGCAATGGCAGTGTCATCTGCAAATGCCATGGTGCGTGTGGGGGCTTTACCTGGGACCAGAATCCCTGTTAGCTTGTCCTGTAAGGAGGCCAAGAGGGGGTCAAGGGTGATGTTAAAAAGGATAGGGATCAGGGGGTCCCCTTGCCGGAGACCTTGTCCAACTGGTACTGCCACTGTAGAACCCATTGGCGCCAGGACTCTGGTGTGGAGCTGGTCATAGAGCGCTGATATCCAGCGCCTAGCTGCGGGTGGGAGATGGAAGCGGGCCAGGGAAGCATCAATATACTTCCAGGCTACCCGATCATATGCTTTCTCCATATCCAGGAGAGCCACAAAGCCATTCACCTTACGAGAGTTAGCAGTCAAAGTCACGTGAAGGTCATTATAGTTGTCCCATAACGACCTCCCCGGAATAAAACCGTACTGGGATGGGGAGAGGCGAGGTGACACCCATTTGGTGATGCGGTTGGCCAGAAGCTTCGTGAAGAGCTTGTGGTCTGTGTTGATCAACGCTATGGGGCGCCAGTTCGCCAGGTTCTCACGGTCTGACTTCTTGTGAATGAGGGTCGTGATTGAGCCTCTGGAGTCGGGGAGGACCTCGCCATTCACTAAGAGTGCAGCGAAGAGGTCGCGGAGGGTTCTGGCTATCACTGCAGGTTCCAGAAGGTACACCTCAAAGGGTATTCCGTCTGGGCTTGGGGCTTTAAGCCGTGGGGATTTCAGAAGGGTTTCCATCACCTCCTGGATGGAAATAGGCGCCAGTAGAGCCTTATCAGCCCGTGGGTCAATGGGCGGCTCTGGAGCCCGCCACAGGAAGTCTTGGATGTCCGATGGGTCCACCTGGGTGGCATTGAAGAGGCTGGAGTAGAAGCGGTGTAGTTCCTGCGTGATTTCCTCCTTATCTGAAGTGGTTGTAGTGCCAATCTTCAGTGCAGTAATATCCTGCGCTGTTGACCGGGCTTTCTGTTTCTAAAAGAAGAAGCGGGTGGGGCGTTCCCATTGAGCATAGTAACGAGATGTTGTAAAGTTTGCTGCCCGTTCTTCCTGCAGTGTGAGCTCCAAGCGGAGTGCTTCCTGCGCCGCTTCCCAGTCTTCAACCATCTGGGAGAGGGCGAAGGCTGGCAGTTTCGCTCTAGATGTCTGATTCTGGCTTCCGCCCTTTTGACTCTGGCGTGAGCTGCAGTCATCTGGGCTTTGGCACAGTTATAAGCAACGCGGGTGGTGCTCTCCTTGGTCACCGCCCATCTAGCCTTGTGGTCAAGCAGGTGGGGTGGGGGGAGGTGAGAGTCTCCCGGATGGTCATAGACAGCTTCTCCTTAGTGAAGGGGTTGTTGAGAAGAGCTGGGGCAACCCAAGGCCAGAACCTACGCGACGGTCTAAGTGTGGTGGTGAGGACAACGGTGAGTGACCTGTGATCACTCAGATGGTTGTCACGAGAGATGGGAGAGGAGACGCGGCCAATTAGCAGGGGGCCAATCAGTGCCATATCTATGCGTGACGCTGACTGGAAAGCTCCTCCATCATACTGGATCCTAGTCATGCAACCTAGGCCAGACGCGGAGGGTGGAAGCGCATCTATAAATCCACTCAGGCGAAGGAAATCCTGGAGGCGACTTGATCCAGGGCGTTCCTTTGCTGCAGGGGGGTAAGAGTCACGGACGCGACTTATGGTTGTGTTGAAATCTCCTAAGAGGACTGTATTCCGTGGGAGATTGAGTTGGACAAGCTCTTCTAAGAGCCGATTTTGCTCCTGACCTGCATTAGGCAGGTAGATGCTTGCAGCGAAGAAGGAGAAGTCAGGAGTGGTGAGTTTGGCCAGTATGAGGCGGCCACCTAGATATTGTGAAAAAGAATGGGTTTTAACCCAGGGATTCAAAACAATAAGGGCGGCATGGTTTGTCCAGAAGGAGTTGCCTCCAAACTGTTCATTCCATGCAGATTGTTCGTGGGGGAGGATATGTGGCTCCTGGACAGCAGCGATGTCAATTTGTGCTGACCTGAAGTTTCGGAGGAGGCGGCTCTCCGCTTAAATTCCCGCAACCCATTTGCGTTGATGGATTGTGTGGCCAGGGTGCTGCCATGGGGACTCATAGCTGTTCCCCTCCATGTCCTGGGGGTTGCCAGCGCTTAAACCTGCTGCTGTGAGGCGGCTAGTTTTGAGTCCTTTAGCTTGACTATTAGCTGCAAACCGTGAGGAGCGTCGAGGGTTCTGAGGGGAAGGAGAGGGTGGGGGGGCGGAGGACCCAGTAAGCCAGCCTAGGATGCTGCCCTCGCTCCGTTGCAGGGGAAGGACCTGAGGGTGCTCAATGGTGACCTCCGCGGTGTCCCCATTTGATAAGTCTGAGTCCATATTCACTTCCTCCAACACTGCAAAGGATCCGCGCGAAATGGACTGTGGGGTAGGGGTAGGACTCTTTGAGGTGGCACTTCTACCGCAGGCCGCGAGTTGCCAGTCCATGCTGGTGGGCATAGCTCCATTGGGAGCTGAGGGTTGATGCGATAAATCGCTGGTGGAGGTTGGTGGGGGTGCCGCGGAGCCCTGAGTGGGGGTGGCTGACGAGGGGCACCCTGTGGGAGATGCCTTGCGCTTGGTGAGAGAGGGAGTTGACTCTGGGAGATTGGAGGGGGTGCCCATTGGAAGGGGGCATGAGCGTGAAGGTATCCCTTACCAATAGTGGGGTTAGCTGTTTCAACTGCTAGGCTTAAGGCCTCAGGGGACAGGTCCTGAACGGGAACCCATTGTGTGGGTTGTGGAATTGCTGCTGCAGCCACGTGGGATCATTTTGGCCTGGTTTAGGCCCCTGGGTGGTGGCTAAGAGGGCTTGTTTTCGAGCTGTGCAGCCACTATACAAGTGTCCAAGGGCGTTACACCATGAACACCGGGGGCGCGCCTGATCAGGGTCGACAAAAAGATCTCAGGGCATGCCCCAACTACCGCCACACGAGGAATAACCTCAATGTTGCGGGATACAGTGGGGGAGGGGGATGAACGACGCCCTAGCAGTGCGAGCTCTTTGAGTGGGAGCATAGTAAGAGGGGACGCTAAAGTCCACTGAAAGAACAGACCCAAACTCCATTAAACCACGATGGAGTGCCAGTTTAAGAGACTCAGGATCAACAGTCGTTGGTAGGTTGGAAAAAGTAACCCATGAAATTTTCTCCAGGTGAGAGCGTGTGTAGGAGATGCGAAGAGATCCGCGTGGGATAATGACCTGGAGGGTGGCAGCATGGTCAGCAGGGGCAGCTTCAGTGAAGCCCACATCGATTTAGTAGCCCTCCACTGATTCATGGATGGTGGTGTTAATAGGAATGTCTCCGCAATCGCTGCAAAGTATGAGAAGTAATCCTCTGTATAGAATTCAACAGGGTTATGCCCATAATAAAGGCGAATTGCGTGGGAGAGGGTTGAGCGAGGTAGATCTTTTTGCGCTCTAGTTTCGGCCCATTTCTTCTTAACATCAGCAATAAACGCCACTTCACGGGGATCAGCTTTGGGTAGCGTTGGTGCCAGAGGTTTTTGCCACGCCCCAGTGGCTCCTTTGGTACGTTTGTGTTTGCTTTGGGCGGCAAATGCATGTTGAGTGTGAGATGGTGGTTTGGACAAGTTTGCGGAGTTCCCTTGTTTCTGGAATGTTACAGCAGCTGGCGTCATATTAAATTGAGGGGCGGTTTGTTGGGCCTCGCTAAATTGGGGAGGCCCATCCAGATTGGAATTAACTCCAGCCAGTTGGGAGGAGGGAGATGTTTCATCACCATCCCAATCTATTTGGGTAAATTCAGCCCGAGTATTTGCTGTGATTTCGTGGGCAAAACTCACTGGCTGATTGGTGAATTGGTCATTTTCAGCATATTGAGATAAAGTGCCGACTTGAGAAGTGCCGATTATGGGGTTTAAATGGGACGGGTGAGATTGAACTGGTGTGAAGTTCCAAAATCTGAACCATTTAAATCCACATTGGGAAGAGTAGATTGTCCCAATTTGGTGCTTAGTGAACCAGAATGTGCGGCTAATCCAACCTTACATCCGATGGTTTGGGGGCCAGGTGATTGTTGGGCCTCACTAAATTGGGGAGTCCCATCCAGATTGAATTAACTCCAGCCAATTGGGAGGAGGGCGATGTTTCATCACCATCCCAATCTATTTGGGTAAATTCAGCCCGAGTATTTGCTGTGATTTCGTGGGCAAAACTCATTGGCTGATTGGTGAATTGGTCGTTTTCAGCATATTGAGATAAAGTGCCGACTTGAGAAGTGCCGATTATGGGGTTTAAATGGGACGGGTGAGATTGGAACTGGTGTGAAGTTCCAAAATCCGAACCATTTGAATACTCATTGGGAAGAGTAGATTGTCCCAATTTGGTGCTTAGTGAACCAGAATGTGCGGCTAATCCAACCTTACATCTGAGGATCTGGGGGCCAGGTAGCTGGGTATCGCCCCTCATGGAGGGAGCCAGAAACACGGCGTCAGCAATAATAGATGGGGCTGAATTAGCTGACACAATGGGGGAGGTGAATGTCTGGATGGGCTGAGTTGCATTCAACTGAGTAGACGCCATTAAAACAGCGTGGGTGATGGCCTCCTTGGTTGGAGGGGGCCCAGCGGGTTGGTGGGAGGCAGCGCACACAGAGCTGTTAGGCGTGCAGGTTGCAGAAGTGCGATCAGGTGAACTGGCGCTAGTTGGAGTAGCTCCAGGTTGGGGGGTGGTGCCTGCTTTCATGGCTGCTGCTTAAGAGCGGGTGATTCTGGTTGACCCTGAGGTGGGTAACCGAGGGTTGCTTCGTTTGGGGGTGGTGCTGGCTCGTTTGGCATAGCCTGCAGGTTCTTTTGCGGGGTTTCCCGCCATATTTGCTAATAGTTTTCGTAAATCTCTTTAGTGGAGCTAAATTTCAGGCTGAATTGATTTTCGAAAAGTGATGCTTAGCAGAAAGAGATGCTTCCTCTGACATATCAATTTCCCTTCCCCTAGTCTCTTCTCTCAGGGCTCAGCGTTTACTCAAAGAACGTAGTTTGATGTAGTTTTCACCCTCACTAGCATCCAATCCCATACCATTTTCGATGGGCTGTTCATTCCTACTGTGATCCATCCTCCCTCGCCCAAGAGGCAACATAGGCTGACTCATCCCCATACTGAGGACAATCAATAAAAATAAATATTATAAAAATATATTAGCCTTTTGTCTATGCAGTTTATAATCTCTTTTTTTCTTTTAATATCTTTTATCAAATTTTTTTCTATATTATTCTTTTTTACTATGGGACTTGACCTTGTTTCAGTTCAACATTCCATCTTTTTTTCCCCCAAACTGAGTCCTGGGTACTTAAACCTGCCAGTTTTCTATGGTTCAGAGGTCCTTTTTTCAGACTTAACCATCTATATTGGTTCAGAGGTCCTTTTTTCAGACTTGACCTAATCATCAGGACATGACCAACTTAATGGTTATTGGTCCTTTTGGAACTCTTTTATTTTTTCTTTATCCAACGCTTTATATACTTAGCATGGACTTAATTTACAACTCTTCCATCCAAAGGATTCTTGCTGGACTAAGCATCAGTCGCTGTCTTGGTAATCACTTCAAATGGAACTGACCATAATGCATCTAATTTTTTTTATCCAAAACCATGCCTATCACAATAGGCAACTCTTTCCCCTATTTGATATTATTCTAAGGCCAGTCAGTTTTTGTCATCCATCAATTTTGCTTTTATCCTTTTTTTCAAGGTTGTATTGAATGCTTTTTATTATATCAATCAGGATAATCATCAGTTAGTTCAGGTATTGCTTGGTACTCATCCACGACATAGTTCCACCACTGATTATAGAATTAGCTCAACGCGGCCTTTTTCCGTATAATAACTCAAATTACATCTTTCCCATCATGTATGATGACTAATGTTGTAGGTGAACATCACCAAACTCAGGTATGTTCCCCACGTGGAAGTTCTCCCTGCAACTAGCTTCCTCAGCGTCATGGCCAGCATCCCATTGACCCGTTCTACCAGTCCGTTTGTCTCCGGCCAGTATAGTACTGACATGACTCCTTAGATCTCCATTATCTCATTTAACCTTGAGATCACATGAGACATGAAGTTAGTCCCATTGTCGCTAAGCAGGACCTGCAGAAATCCATTCTGGTATATCACTTGATCCAGGATGAAACTCGCAGTACTGGTAGCATATACTCTTGTTAGGGCCTTCATCTCAACCCATCTTGTCAGATGGTCAATAGCAACTATTATGTACTTGACTCCCCCTATGCTCATCATAAGCAGGTCCCATCATGTCAATGGATACCATATGCCAGGCAAATCCAGGGCGGACCAGTTGGTATCCAGTTGTATTCTTATGTGGTTTGTGCAGCTGGCACTCCATGCAACAAGCCAATAATCTGTGTCATCATAGTTGATTGATTTCCAGTAATAATACTGGCGAATATGATCAGTTGTTTTTTTCAGGCCTCCATGCCTGACGGCCTTGTGAGCTGCTTGTATTATTGCTGCTCTTTCCAACAGTTTTGGGAATAATAACCGTTTCCCATTAATTGTCTTGAATACTTGTCCATCCATAGTCTTGGTGTTTTCCATTGATTTTTGAAGTGCACCTTGAAACTCCTGGGGCTTGTCCCAAATTTTTCCTTTGACCATTCTCTGGAATAGCTCATCCACCTGCGGGTATACCAACTGGACCATTGGCAACTGCAATAAGCTATCCACATTCTGGTGAGAAGCCCCCGCTAAGTGGACTATATCATAATTGTAAGCCTGGAGCTTAAGCGCCCATCGGGCCAGTCATACTTCCATCTCTCTTAAATTATGCAGCCAATGCAGAGAACAGTGGTCCGTTACCACCTTAAAGTACATTCTTTGGACGTACACTTGAAGCTGCTTTCATGCTTTAATCACTGCAAGACATTTCTGCTCAGTCAAGGTGTAGTTCCTCTCAGCGGCTGAGAGTGTTCACTCACATATGCCACTGGATGTTTATCCCCAAGTTCGTCTACTTGGCTCATTATGGTACCAATCACCATCAACAAAGCATCAGTTTGAATGATAAACTCCTGATCGAAATTTGGATATTTCAGAATCAGCGAATCTATCAAATACTGGAGTAACTCATCGAAGGAGTCCTGGGCCTCTTCATTCCATACAAATCCTTTTTTCAGATCTTTTAATAAATGGAATAATGGCTCGGCTATTTGAGTGAATTCCCAAATAAACCTTCTGTAGTATTTGACCATCCCAAGGAACACTTGGATGTCTCTGACACTCTTTGGTACATCCATAAATTCTATAGACGCTATCTTCTGGGTTTGCAGCTGCAATCCACTTGAGTTGATTATGAATCCTAGGTATTCCAACTCTTTCTTGAAGAAGTGGCACTCCCTTGGCTTGATCTTCAGGTTAGCCACGGACAGTTGCTTAAATACTTCTTCCAAGTGGTCCAGATGATCAGTAAATGTCCTACTGAACACGTTTATTTTGTCCAGATATACCAGGATGCACAACAACTTCAAGTCGCTTAATATCGCATCCATGGCCCTCTGAAACGTTGCAGGTGCATTGCATAGACCCTGGGGCATCCTCGTCGGTTGGTATAGCCCCTGCACAGTAATAATTGCACATTTTTCTTGGTCTTCCTTTGGCAGGTTAATCTGTCAATATCCCGAGATCAGATCCATAATGGAGAAGTACTTCACTTCTCCTAAATGATCTAGCGCATCTTAAATCCTCAGTAGGGGATATGAATCCTTCTTCATAATTTTGTTCAGCCTTTAGTAGTCAATCATTACCCAGTTGGATCCATCCTTCTTCTTCACAATCAGAATTGGACTTGCCCAGGGACTTGACAACGGAACTAGAAGCTCATGTTTCACTAGTTTGCTGATTTCATCTACCATAACTGCTTTGGTAGCTTTTGATCATCGGGATTAGTCTCATCCTTATTGGTAAATTTTCCCTAGTGTTGACCTTGTGGATTACATCTCGTGCACATCCCAAATTGTGGTCGTTCTGAGTGAACACTTCCCAATATTTTTCGAATAGTTTGAGCATCTCCTCTTGCTGGCCTTCTGACAGTTCAGTGAGCTGCTCTTGATTAACCAATAGGTTGATACTTTTGGTTACCCTGGCCATTAATCCCATTTTGTTGAGAGACACAAAATCGTGGAATTGTCTCAATTTGGCCATCAGGATCAGATGAATGAATGCAATGATATGATTCCTCTTAATCTTCATCAGTTTTTCACGCAAATTCGCCTGGAGAACTCGAATTTCTCCATGGCCTAGCATTATTATCCCAGGAGCCACCCATGGCTCCACTCTGGACTTCTTCCAGGGGCTTCCAACTTCCCCATACAACATCAAAAGAATCCTCTATGTCAACCCTGTGTCAACTATCATCTGAAATCTGGCTGGTATGGTCCTCTCATTCTTGATCCTTAGTGGAATTCACCAGTTCTCTAGGATTTCCACCGGCATTTCATGTCGCTTCCTACCAACTAATTGGTATCAAACCTAGAAAATGCTGTCATTGTATATCAGATTGATGAATTTGTTTCTCCAATTCAGTGGAGCTTCTACATCTCTCTGATATACTAATGGTAACGTCTGACCCAAGATGGTCAACATAATATCCTTGAAGTTACATTTAATTCCATATTTCCATAGAAACTCTGTTCCAATCAGAATGTCATAGTTTTTATTTGCAAGAACTATGGCTGGCGCAGATACCACCAATGACCCAAATTGTAGTGGCAGCGCACTATACACTCTTTATGAATTGTAGTGTTCAGCCCAGCTGTCCCATATTCTTTCTTATGTTTAAAGTTTGGCGAGATCTTCATCCTCTTTACCAGCTTGTTCAAGACAATATTGATGGGTGCTCCACTGTCGACAATCACCCTCACTATCACTTGATTCACTTGTATGTCTATATACATACACTCAGAGTATTGTAATATAGTATTTACTGAGTGAATGGCAGCATTATTGGCCAAATCTAAGGTTTGAATAATTTGCGCCAGAAATTTAGGAAACAATTCTTTTATCACGCTGAGGGGGATAGACAGATTAGCTTTATCTAAACAGACGTCAGATAACTCTTCAGGATTCTCAGCGGTTTAAATTTTATCTACTAGTTGTCAGGCATACAGCTAGGAAACTTCATTGATTATCTTGGGGTCAATTCTTTTTGCACCAGCTCTAGTCACGGCATTCACATCCATATTGACTATTTGATACAGCTTATCCTGCTTGTCATCTATGAACAGATCGCTAATATTAACTTCTTCATTTATAATATTGGGAGGAACAGGTTTCTCCGCAACTCTAGACTGTTCCTTGTATAAGGCGCAGGCCCTTTTCCCAAATCCTTGGTGGCTGCTGACTCCTTGGCCTGGACACGTTAATCTGATCCCTCAGCTTCTACTGTGTATGGCAAAATGTCCTTTCCCGCCACACTGATAGCAGACCTTCTACTTCTTGTTTAACCGTCTGAATTCATTGGGCTTATTTCCCAGCACGGTTCAATTGGTAGCCTCCTTAGCTCCTTCATTTCCCTTCATGGGATTCAGATTTTGTACCATATTGGACTTGAAGCTTCTATTTGGGGCATTGAATGTTGCTCCCAAAATCTTCAGGTTATCTACCCTTTGCGAGGTAGTTATTTCCATTGCAAACATGGAAGACATCATGAGATGTAAATTGCAATAGGACCAAAGGGCTACTTGCAATGCGATTCTAGCATCAAAGTCATTTAATACTTTTGCTCTGGCCAGGATCTGTGACTCCTGGTAAAACTGATCTGCGAAGCTAGCAAGAGACTCATCTTTATGGAACTGGATTCTACAAATTCCTGCTTGCATTTTGACATGAATGTCAGACTCCCAAACTCCTTCATGATGGCCGCCTTTGCCTCCGCATACAACCAGATGTTCCCCTCCAGGTAAGGTAACATCAAGTTTTGACAGTTGGTGTCTTGGCAATTCATGACTGTCAACGCCTTTTGATGATCTCCATGGCTGTTCATGGTCATGTTAAACAGTTGGAAAAAAACTGGGGCGTTATCCCAATGGAACGTTGGCAATTTTGGCGTTGCCCTAAATTCCTCCAAGTTATTTCTGGCTGATTCTCTATCCCGGCTACTTGGCAACTTGTGGAGTAACTTTGGGCGTCATCTCCAAAATAGCATTAAAAGCGGGCGGCATGTTCCTTGGGGTATTCTGACTTCCCAAATATCATGTGAGGACTTCTGTCTTTGGCATCTCTTGCCATATTGGGCTCACTAGCACATCTATTAGCTTTAAGTTCCTCCACTTGTTTGATTAATCTTTCAATATCCACACTAAAATTTCTTAAATGAACGTGATCCACTTCTTAATCCATTTTCATGTATAAGACCTCTCAAACGAGATCCTTCTTTCTTATTCAACAAGTTTACTTTGCCGAGTAACTTGTTCCCAAATCTGGCTACATTCTCTACTCAATTCCTCCACTTTGATGACTCATTCTTCCAAGGCTGCAAACTCCTGATGGTCCGCTGAGTTTAAGGCATTCTTGCTTACAGTGGCTATCTCATTCCACAGTTTGCGTAGCTCTTCTTTGTACGACATTAATATAGATTCTTCACTCAACTACCCCTGTAGTGAGCACCAACTTGTAAAAATTTACTATTTGGTTGTTATTGGCAAGCAATCCAGTAACATTTTTACTGCACAGGTTCTGTTTCCTTGTGCACTTCGTTGCGTTGTAAAGAATAAATTATTAATTGATAATAGTAAGGAGACTATTATCTGTAGTTGAGTATGAATTATATTTCATCCCAAAGCTCAGCCAGTATTTCCAATTAAATACTTGTGAAGTTATACTCGTAGGGATACATTACTATGCTCTTATCCACCCGATCTTCACTGATATACCCCAGTGACAGTCTCTTTCAGCCTAATGAACAGTTGGCAGCTATCCCTGATTGTGGATCCTTTGTCTCTGGATCCCTGGTCAGATCTTTACTATTCTTTCTGAGAATCTTCCAATTATTGCCCTCTGCAATAATTTCCTTAAGACATAACAACACAATAGAAGCTGATAGTCTAGCTATACACCAAATTTAGTATGTTTTTAATGTTTTAATGTATTTATGTTTTACTGTTTTTATGTTTTAATGTTTTTTATTTATTGTAATCCTAGTGAATTATATAGTGGGGAATTCGAATGTTTAACCCTCAGTTGACACCTCTTTAATTAATGACAGCTGTTGCCATTGAATCACTCATCCTCGTCTCAGCAGCGATGGTCTTCCCCATCCTGGCTAGGATTCTGTCATTGGACATCCTCGAGACCTCAAATGGATAGAGTCAGAAAACGTGTCCCTAACGTTTTCCTTTCGATCCAAGCAAACCAACCATATTTGGCTAGAGACCTGCTTAGGTAATGGGACTTATTACCCATTATGGCAGGTTACTCACCAACTGATCAATTTGCTAGTTGCAGGCGGCATCACTCTCCTTTCAACTTGATATTCATCCCCAATCAGCTGGTGATGAAACCTAACTGATCCCAATTGGTACACCTGATAGTTAAACACTATCAGATGCCCCAATTTCGTCAGCAACTCCACCTGATGAGATATTAATTATTCATCCGGATTGATCCCTGATGGATATGACCAGGCATTTTATCTCAAAATCCCCTGAACATAGTTCCTCCAAAACTCGGGCCAACCAATTTCCAATTCACTTTTCCTTAGGGAAGTTTCCCTAGCAATACCAGGTAATCTAGCATGCTGGGAATATGAGCAAAAATCCCAACAGCATCTCAGGAAATTGGAGAGAACATTCAATGAGCCTTTTAAAAATCTGTACTTGAAATTAAAGCTATTAAGGTCATGGTACGTCTGAGCTTGAAAGTGTGCCAACTTCTGCGGTTTGCAAAAGGACATGAGGGCCTGATGGTCAGTCCAAACTGTCACTCATGCAAAGTGCCCTACAGGAGGTACCGCCAATGGGTTAGCATCCATGAAACAGATTCCAGCTCCTTTTCATAAATAGCCCAGTTCTGCTCTGGGGATATAATTTATGGGCAAAATACACTACATGGTGCTCCACGCCATCATGTTGCTGCAACAAAACACCTCCCACTGCTGCGGAAGAAGGGTTTCATGCAACAATGAAGAGTATTGTCTGTATTGCCGTGCTTGAGCACAGGTGGGGACACAAACATATGTTTGATATCATCAAATGCCTGATGGCATTCTGAAGTCCAATGGAAAGGAACGTTCTTGCCATTGAGAGGTTACAGCGAAGAGACCAGTTGTGAGAAAAGGTGAGAATTTCTTTGAGAAGATGATTGTACTCAAGAAACTCCACAATTGCTTCTGGTTCATCAGGGTAGGCCACCTGAGAATAGCCCTGAGTTTACAATGCGGGATAGCATAGCCATCTTTTGATACTAAGCTACCCAAGAAAGTGACCTCATCATGCTAGAATTCACAATTTGCTGGCTTCAATATAGACCCGCTTTGTGAATAATGGAAAGCATGACCTCCAGATCTAAAGCATGCTAAACTGGGGTTGAGGAGTGGATGAGAATGTCATTAATATAAGCCACAGTGCACATGTTATGAAGGTCACCAGCATGTTTCTAATTATCCGCTATAATAGCCGGCGCGTTATTTTACTCAAAAGGCATCACTTGAAATTTAAAATATAGCTCATATCATCTGGGTAGCGGTAAGCAATACCTGTTCTTTGGCTTCCCAGATTTGGTAAAGGCGTTCACCAGATCAATTTTGAAAATACTCTAGATTTTGCAATGGCTTGGCAATTGTTTGTTTCAGTGTAAGTGGGTAGTGGTCATGGACTGTGACTTTGTTGATGTAACTGTAATCCACACAATAGCGCAGTGTGCCATCACCCTTTTTGCAAACATAATATGAGAGAAAACCGGAATTATCTCTTTAAAGTGTCAACCCTTCACAATCATATCATTAATCCATGCATCTGAGGCTTCAGTTTCTTCCGTGATATTAGAGTAAAGTAGACAATTGATGTTAATTACTTGCACTGACGTAGACTAAGGTCATTTTTGAGTGTTGTGGGAGTTGAGTAGCTTTTTCCATATTAAAAATTTCTTATACGCTGGCAGAGATGGGGGAAGATTGGGAGGCAAGTCCATAGGTGTAGCTAGTGTGGAAAAGGTATATCTGTTCCACGCTTTATCTAAAGTGAAAAGTTTTTGGAGAACACCACCTTGAGCATTTCAAAGTTTAGCATATTTAGAAAATAAGTTAATCTTCACTTGTTGGAGTCTCCACCAACACACACCAAATATAACTGGAAATACCAATTCAGGCATGGCTGAGAAATGATCGCAGAATTATAATTGTCCACTTAAAATAGGCTGGACGATACACCTTGTAATAACTGTCTGGCAGAAAATGCAACATACACCTCCAGACTGTAGGAATCCAGCTGTTTGGATGCTCACTGGTTCTTAGACGCCGCTTGATTCCACAACAGGTTATAATAAAATGTTTAAAAACAATAATAAATAAAAAGTTGGGCTTTTAGGAGTTTATTATTTTTGGCGCAGGGAAAAAACGAACCCTCTCAATATCTAACCAGTCAGTATTTAGACTGTATCAAGGGTCAAAGGGTATTCAATGATAAATTCAGAACGGCTTGCTACCATCTGAATTAAAAATATGGGAATGTAGCATATCAAAGCTCGGAATACTTGCTTCACTTAGGCTGAATGATGGATTGTGAATCATTATTGGGCTAAGACGTATATGTGGGTTACAATTTGATAGATTTAAGCTAATCCCCATTTGCTAAATTTATTGCACCTTTAGGGACCCCTGCCAAGCCTATAATAGGGGGTGGTACCCACATAAGTGCTTGTATGGACCTGATTGTGGCTGGGGGAGTACCATCCAATGGACGCCACAGGGTCTGCCACGTGATCTGTGAAATCTGACTGCTTGATCTCGTGGCTATTGCCTTTAAAGTATCTGAAATCGTGTTACCCCAATTTGTAGGGTTCCACTGAGAATTGGCCAAGTCTTTTGGCCAATACAATTGTTAGTACTATTTAAATCCCTCATGTTTATATCGCAAACTTGAAAATGGCTGTCATTTCCCCTTCCAGCTGATTTCAACCCAAAACATTCTTATTTTGCAGCTGCGAGGGCAAATGTCCAATATCACTCCCCTCAAAAAACGTTGGGGGAGAATAAGTCTGTAGGAAGCGGACATGTACCCAATTTATGTTAATCCCTGTAACCAAGAATGTTAAGGAATATTCATTGCCTCTTTTATAGGTGATAGTGAAAGGACCCTCTTAAAATTGATCCAAGCTTACCGCTTCTAGGAGTGATGTGGTTGTGGTAGTATATTACCATGTTAGACACTTGGAATATAGGTAGGGGGTTCAGAGCTCATTGGCAGCCTGCCCTTCTTTTGTCACCACTTTCACTAGATTGATCATAGCCTCAAGATTGGGGTTGGATGATGCGCTGATCCAATCTTCTAATGACTATCTCAGATTTCTCAACTGTTTAGGAGAATAATTATATAACTAAGAGGGCAGGTATTCCTGGTTTCTGCCCATACAAGACCCAGAATGGGGACATTTTCAAGATCTAGTGATAACTAATCCGGTAGGCCATAAGGGCACTGGGTAAGAATTGATCCCAGTGAAGTGGATCAGAAGAGGCCATTTTTTGTAGGATGGAGACCAAGGAACCTTTTGCTTTCTACACCGTCACATTGGTAGATGGATTGTAAGGAACTAAAAAAGTTGCTGGGCACCCGTGGATGTGGCCAGGATTTTTTACTACTCCGGAGGTGAAGTTCTTACCATTATCGCAAAGTAATACTTGAGGACAGCCATGTTAAAAAAAATGTTCTGATATAAAAAACGTGGCTGTGGCCTTGGCCGTTTGGGCAGGGAGTGCCACGGCTTTAACCCACCTATTGAAGTGGTCAATAGCTACGAGGATAAATTCTGTTTCCACTAGTAGTCTGAGGGAGGAGACCTACTACATCCAGACTGATGGTTTGGGACGGTTGTTTAGGGGTAGTTGGTTGATAATGGTATCTATCTTGAAACTGGATTGCTTCTAACACGTAAAACAGGCTTCAAGACGTCAACAATAGATTCCATATTTCCATCCCAGTAGTACCGATCCTTAATCCACTAATAAGTTGTCTTTTCCCCTCCATTACCTAGAGTGGAGTGAGCTTCTAAAATAGCAGGTACGCAATCTGAGGGCCAAAGTTAAGGCAGCCATTTTGCCCCCGCCTGCTTATACGACTTCTCATTCTCCACTTTGGTGTTGTGGGAGTTCCGGGCTAACATCTTCTGGACAAGTTCATCCTCATCCTCCCATTTATTTGGGGTCATTAAGAGGCCATGTAACCTCTCCGCCTCACTATTATCCAAGTGAAGGACTGGCTGCCGAGTCAACCCATCAAATTTATGTGACAAGTCCTTGCATGGTGTTTAATCTTCATGTCATAATGCTGGAGCTTTAGAGCCCATCGAGCTAACCGAGCAGTAGGATCCTTCATATTCTTTAACCACTATAATGAAGCTTGGTCCATATCTACATTGAAGGTGATCCCATATAGGAAAGGGCGGTAGTGCTTTACAGCTAACAAAACGGCGAGCCACTCCTTCTCTGTAACGCTGTAGTTGCATTCCGCCTTTAAAAGTATCTTACTGAAATATAATATAGGATGATCTACACTGTTTTCATCTAATTGGGCTAAAATGGCCCCAATGGCATAGTCTGAGGCGTCAGAAAACAAAATTTAGGGTTTATTAAAATCTGACTGCCGTAGGATAGGATGTTGTTGTAGCAGATTCTTCAGCGTCTCAAAAGTGTCCTTTGTTCAGCATCACAATAAAAACTGTATACTTGGTTAATAGATGGACAAGGGGATCGCTGAGTTGGGCAAACTTAGGGATAAATTGATAAAAATACCCCATCATCCCTATAAATACCTGAAATTCCCGTAGATCTATAGGGGAAGGCATTTTTGAAATTGGCCAGACCTTGTCATGTATGGGTTGACTTCCTTATTGGGAAATGGAGTGGCCAAGGAAATCCAGTTTCCTTTGGAAGAAGGTACACTTTGAGAGTTTCAACTTAATATTTGACTTACTTAACCATTAAATCATCTCCTTCAGATGATAGATATGTTCTTTGAGGTCTTTGAGAACAATGTGATGTCATCAAGATAGACTATGACACAAGTTAACTTTAGGTCCTGCAAAATATGATCTATCGCATGCTGGAAAGATGCAGGTGCGTTGCAGACTCCTTGATGTAATCGTGTAGGTTGGAAGAAACCCTCACTACAAATAAGGGCGCATTTCTCCTGATCCTGAATATAAAGATCCATTTATCAATAGCCACTAGCCAAGTCCATTGCGGAGAAGAAGTTAGATATGGAGAGTTGTGCTAGGGCGTCATCATTGTGAGGGATAGGATAGTTACCCTTTTTTGTAAGGTATTTAACTTGCAGTAGTCCTTGACTATCCAATGACCTCCGTTTTATTTTTAATTAGCAAAAAAGGGGAAGACCAAGGGCTTTGTAAAGGAAATAGTAACCCCAGTCTAGTAACTGCTGGAGCTCCGTCCTCATTTGCTGTTCCTTCACCTTTGACTTGCGATAAAGTTTGGACTTAATAAGATGGGCATCACCCACATTGATGGAATGGCACCAGCCCTTCATGTGTCCATAGTCATTATCTAATTTGGATATATCTCACTATAGTCGTCTAATAAACTATAACTTTTTCCAGATTATCATGGGTCAACTCATCCGAAAAATGGAAGTTGGGCAAGGTACATACCAAATTATCCATTGGTAAACCCAAATCTGTCATTGAGCCAATGTAGTGGATATGTTCAATGTTCTCAACGGGGATTAAAAAACCTCTGCCAATCTCCTGGTTTTTTCTTATGATCATGTCCTTGCCGGTGAGGTTTCCCAGCAGAATAGTAATAGCCCTGGTAGGCTGGGTCTAGTATCCCAGGTAATACCTGAGATATAAAGAAAAATTCCCTCAAGACTTATGATGTGCAACATTCAGTAGTGTGGGATTTAGAGAGTGATTTTTGTGTTTACCACTTGTTGTTCACCAGACTTAATCAAGACTTCATCTGCAGCGTAGAAAAGGATTCCGTCCCTAGCATCCACTGAATCAGGAAATTTTTTGGTGTTGTGCCCAGAGATGGAACAATGCAAAGTTATAGCGGAAAGGGGTATTCAATTAGGCAAGAGTATACGTGCTTGCTGGGATTCATTGAATAAGACTAAAAGGACTTCATAGTTGAGTAACGAGAGAAAACCTTTCTTCATGTTTATTATTCCCTCATACTCAAATAATAAACTGGGTGCCTATGAAAATATCATAGTCGCTGTTGTCCAAAGCCACTACAGGGGCTGATAAGATATGTTATAAAATTGGCAGTATTCTAGAGATATACCAAAGGTTTTTGCATAGGGTTCAACCCACTAAGCAATTAGGACCAACAATATGATGATAGTCATCCTTGAAACAACAGAATAAACTTTAAATATTTATGAGGAGCTTGCTCCCACAACCCTCTTTTATTCTATATTAAACTACAGCGGATCCTCGCTGTTCTGCTCACTTTTAAACTATTAACAACCTCTTCCCATCTATTGTCTCATCTCACCTATATCTCAGAGACTTTGGATATAAAAACACTTCCTTTGCTTAGTAATTCAATTTTCTGTATCTCATTGGTTCTGGAAATTCTTCATTTTTTAATTTCACGATTGCCTAGTTTGAGGTGATTTCCCATCTAATCATTTTACACCAATGTCTTTAATCCAATATTGCCTCATCTTGAGGCACTCAAAAAAATCATTAATCATATCAAACAAGGCGGATTCTATCCATTCCACCATAATGACTTAGGGCTTATTGTCCAGTCATATCAGAATTGCATCATTACTCCCCTTGACTGGACAATAAGACTCCTATTGTTTATACACCTCGAGGAAAAATGCAAACACTCAGTCGATGATCTGACTGCTAGAGGAGTCCTTGATAGTATATGCATCCATACCTTTCTTCTCAATAACTTCGAATGGCTCAATCCAGATACTGGCCAACTTGTGCTTCCACCCAAACCCATGTTGATCATGGAATAGAACCATGTCTCCATCTTTGACCTTGGTTAACCCGCTGCGCCATACCTGAATGCAACTTGAGTCTTAATCTACTTGGCTAAACTGATCAGGTATGCTTTGGTTTGCAATTTGATTAATGTGTTAGCTAGGATCACCAAATAGCTTTAGGGATCCATTCCACCAGTAACTTTTACACAGCCGTATAGCAGTACCAGAAGAGCAGGGTTTTGGCCATATAGTAATTGGAAGGGACTCTTCCCCATGGCAGAATGATAACTAATTTTATAGGTGAAGATGGCAGTGGACAAAATGGAACTCCAATCTGAGGGTCAATCCACTACTAATTTATGGAGTATGTTCACTGTTGAATCTCGGCGATTCAGTATGTATCTGCTATAGGGTTTTTTATACAGGGTTTCCCCCATTGAACAATTAGAACGGTCAATATGATGATTGCCAGTTCCTCAATACACTTTTAACCATTTAATTTTTATAATAAACATGAAGCAAGTTCTCAATCACTTCTCTTAATAAAAATACATTTTCATCAGGTCCTTCCTTTGTCCGCTCTCTTCCTCTTTCTTCTTTCTTCACTTAATCCAAGACCACCCCTTCAGTCCCTTCATTTCACTGATATCCCAGTGGCCTCTGCCAGTACCAGCTCTTCTGCTTAGTTTATTCATGTCGCCATCATTTCACTGGTTTTGGCATATTATTCTTTAATTATTTATCGCCTTTATTTGAGGCGATCTAAAACCCTTTCATCATATGTCAACACCGCCTTATTGCCCTATTTTGAAGTCAATCCGATAAGACCTGTTATGACCCATTATCGCCTTATCCTAAAGCAACCAATCACTTAAAGCTCTGAATTATCCTTGG
>JAKSZP010014015.1:0-23554 GCA_022478985.1 Massospora cicadina | reverse complement strand
TAAGGCGCACAAGAATATGGCCCCTGTTCAGTTTCCCAGCAGTGGTGCCCTTCCTTTGGAAAAAGGAAAGGGCAATGTAAAACCTGGGGAACGTCCCCTGTGTGTTGATCAAACTTTTTCCATTTCCAAGTAAGAAGGTACCAAAGAGGGTGCTGTAACCCTCATTATTCAGGGCAACCTCGCCCACGTGGTAGGCGAGCGCTGGGTAACAGCCCTCCCCCTTCAGATCCCTCCCCCGGTGTCCACATTCTCCTCTCCTGAACTTGTAGGTCTGATCAGGGAAATTTGTGCCAAAATCTCTGAAATGAAGTCAATCAGTCCAAGAACGAGTGGAAATGAGCTCAATGATCAGAATTCACATAGTCAAAAAGGAATGAAGATTGATTCATCAGCCAGATTTGCTGACAGTTTCAATTCAGCTAACATTGTGATTGTTGAAATTAACCCCCTCCCAAAATTGTCAGGGATGATCCCCGATGTGCAGGTAGTAGCATCAGACTCCATTGATTAGGGTTTTAAGCTCTCTTCTGGCACATCAGGTGTTGCAGCTGATGCAACATCTTTGAACAAGCGAATGGCCCAATGACCAGGCATGGTCAGGTTAGGCATCCTGAACCTGTTTCCAACCAATTGGTACCACCCCTACATGGGGTGGCCTTTGGGGATTCCCGCTGCTCATCAGGCCATATGCCATTGCACCAACCATCAGAAATGCAGTCAAGCCTCAGTTCAGACATTTAAGGTTGAACTGACAGTGACTCGGCCTGCCACCGAATTCTTCAATGTCTTTTCCCAGTGACTTATCTGTCCCTATTCCCAAACAATAACTGGTTAGGTCAAACTTGAAGGACCCAATCCTGGATCGTTTCCTCCTAAATTGACCACTATTTAATCAGTTGCATCGCACTGAGAAATTTGTTGGTCAATTTTTCTTCTTTTATTTTCAACTTTAAGCCTCTCCCAACATTTATTTTTTATGTTGAAAATTAAACTGCCTTTTCCACTGATACTCACATACCCTTCAGGGTTAACGGTCATATTCATCTGGTACTTTATTATGTGCTTGTATGAGATTCTGGCTCACTGGCAGTTATGGGCGAAACTCCTTTCTGGTTTCATATCCGTCATACCAACAGCAGTGCCTCTTACATTCTTGTTTCCCATTTGGGTGCTCCAGCACTTAAGCTGTCAGGCCAGTCTAATTTTATCTTGCTGTTTGCCTGGCATAATGGTCCTATAACATCTATGGACATGTGTGCCACGCAAACCCAGGGCATACTAGCCTATAATCCACTACATTCTTGTGCGGCTTGTGTAGTTGTCAATCTACACAGCAGGCTAGATAGTCCACGACATCATAGTTAATCAATTTCCAGTAGTACTGGCGAATATGATCCATAGCCTTCTTTAGGCCACCATGGCTGATAACTTTATATGCAGCTCGGATAATCTCCACACGTTCTGATGGTTTAGAAAATACAAACCATTTTCCATTAAATATTTTATATATATGATCATTTTTGATTCAGTGTTCTCCATAGCTTTCTTTGCACACTCTGAATTTCTTGGGGTTCATCCCTATTATTATCTTCAATCATCCTCTGGAATAATTCATTATCCTGATGATATATAGCTTAAACAACTGGCAATTGTACAGTGCGTCAGCATACTGATGCGCCGCTCCTGCTCTGTGGAAATTTTCAAAGTCATGCTTGTAGCTTTAGAGCCCAATGTGCCTAGCCCTCTCGTTCCTTCATGGTTATGAAACCAGCATATAAATGAGTGGTCAGTTACGGCTTTATAGTGCATCCCATGTATGTATATTCAAAATTGTTTGCAGGCGTGGATTACCATCAAGCACTCATGCTCTGTAACAGTATAGTTTCTTTCTGCGGTGACAGTGTTCTGCTCATATAGGCCTTTAGATGTTCTTCCTCATTGTCATCCACTTGACTTAGAATAGCATCAATTGCTTTTAATGAGGCATCTGTTTGGATTATGAATTTTTAAAACTTATTTGGGGAAGGCTGACCAGGGGACAGACACTTCCAATAAGTAACTAACGAAACAAACATCAGCAAGAGGAGGGCACCCCAGAGAAGCAAAAGCTATCTCCTGTTGGCAGCGGAAACGCCAAGAAAAGGAAGGGGGGTTACTTGTATAGGGGCTTGCGCAACTATTGAGCACATATGTAGGAAGGGGTTGGAAGCGATGAACCAAACCAGAAACCAGATGAGACCAACTGACAGCAACAGGATGGTAGGTACCCAAACATCCAAGCTTGAAATTGGTCCACAAAGTGCAACCAGAACTGGCGTACAGCTTCCTGAGGGTGGGAGCAGAGTTTGAGATAGCATCCAAGATGACCGTGTGGATAGTCCACATAGCAATTGCAACCACTTTGGCATGGAGGGAAGGTGGTATAGGAGAAGCCAAGGATAAGGCGAATATGTCCTTAGACAGGTAGAAAGACTGTGCCTGATCCTGGAGAAAGACACGCTGAACCTCACGCCATATCGCTTTTTAGGGAGGGCACTCTCCAGGCGGTAAACCAAAGTTCCATACTGGTCACACATGACACAAGATGAGTGCAAAGCGTTAGAGCTCTCTGCAGTACGATATACACCATCTCAAGCAGCATTACACGTGGGAACAAAATATGCAGCTGCAATTGAGTGGTGGGGCGTACTTCCAAATGGCTTTCTGGGTATTGAGGGTTAGGGGATGTCCAACATGTCCAGGTAGTCCACCCTGGCTATGACAGGGGACCTCATGGGTATCACTCTGTTCAGAATGGGTTGTCCTTGTACTTCCTGGGTGAACTGAGGAGTAGGGCGCCCCCTCTGGGCGGTGTGCCCACTGATGCAAATTCTCCGCTCAGCGCTCCACATGGAGATGAGAATTTTTTTGAAGTGGGGCGACGTCCCATGCGGGCCCGCAGCAGAAGGGTGTGAGGCAAGGTGATTTAACAGATAATGGAGGTGGGTAGGATTGCTGAGGCCCAGGGCGCAAGAGAAGTTAGAGCGGGCCGCGCATGACCAGTGCTGGGCAGAGATCGTTGGGTTGGTGACTGCAGTGATCCAGGTGCCAAGTATTTTGGAGGCGTGGACCTCAAGTTAAGCAGGCCCATGCCACCACTATGGCGAGGGCCAAACATGACATCCAGGCGCACTGGCAGTGAGCGGCCTAACCAAAGCCACCCTTGCAGAAGGGTGTATAATGACATGAAGAAACAAGGGGAAAAAGCGATGGAGTGGGCCCCAAACCAAACTTTAGAAAGGAGCATAGAGTTGTCTAGCACTACCCTGCCTGTAAGGGAGGTCTGGCGGGCTTTGAGGGAAGCTATGCGCTTTGTAACGTTGCCAGGATATGGTGCTCCATAACCGTTGAGGCGTACCTTCTCGCCTCCAGCCACACCCCCAGATGGCAGACTAGACCAGAGGGGGTCTTTGCACAAAGGGGAGCGCGAGCATGCTTGGGGTGCGCTGGGCATGAGATCCTGTGAGCAAGTTGTTGAAGCAGGTAGAAAATGGGGCGCTGGGGACCATCGGGCTTGGTACCAACCAAGGATTAAATTTCGGTTTTGGAGGCGTTAAGTGCAGCATTACTTACCCTGAAATAAACCTGAATAGTAGCTTCAAGCGCTCATGTATCAGTATTGTAAGACACCCCAACCACACAAAAATCAGCTAATGCCAACTTCTTGACTGATGCTTGACCTTACACATGGACACCAGTAAGACTGGCTTTTCTATTGTGAAGAAGTGAGTCAAGGCTGAAGTTATACAAGAGTGGGCTTAAAAGTCCTCTTGACGTAGGTCCCTTGAGGGAGAACTACAACCGTGAGGAAGCCAGGGCCAAGCACAGCCATTGTGGCAGATTCCGTGAGCAACATCACCTAATTAATGAAGCGATAGGGGAGGTGGAACTTGTGGAGGCAGGCTCTGAGATAATCCCAGTTGACTCTATCATAGGCCTTCTTCTGGTCTAAAAAAGTGCTCCAGAGGCTGCGAATTGGCAGACGTTAGCTACGGTGTGTATGTTGCCCCAAATAGACCATTGGGAATGAAACCAAATTGTTCAGAGGGAATGAGAGTACAGGCAACAACCCCTAGGCGGTTTGCCATGATTTTGGTAAAAAATTTTAGTATCTGTGTTAGTAAGTGATATGGGGTGCCAGTTGGACAAGTCCAGCTTATCCCCTTTCTTGTACAACGTTATTGTGTATGCCTCTTGTCCTCCAGGGAGGAGGCGCATTTCCATTAGGCACTGGTTCATTGAGGCGAGTTAACAAGGAGGAAAAATATTTTTAAAATATTTTTTATAGAACTTATAAGGAATCCCGTCTGGACCTAGGCATTTCTTGTATGGTGAACCTAAAATGGCGGACCAGAGTTTATTCCTAAGAAATTAAATTCATCAACTCTAGAAAATGGGAAACAATGCAGATATGTGAACTTTTGAAAAAATTGTCAACTTCTGCTGGCTGAATTGGAATGGAGCAATACAATTCAGAGTAATGATTTTTTACTTTGATTGCCACTTTGGCCAGAGTATCTGAAATGGAGTGGTCTGGCCGCCACACCTGTGTGCAAGCCAAGCTCTGTCTTGGTGTGGAGAATTTTTGAAAAAAATAAGCAGAGCACATGTCGCCTGCTGTTATATGCTTTTCCTTATAATGAACACAAACCTGATGTTTGTGTTGTCTTTCCAGCTCGTTGAGGCGAGCGGACACCTCTGCCCACTTATGACCCAAAGCTGGGCTGTAGCCTGCCACTGGGACATTAGATTCCAGGTGTTCCACTTCTTCCAGCATGCTCAAATTGACTGCTGATGCAGCTCGAGAGTGACGTGATGAAATGTGGCATGCCTGGTGGATGGTGTTCGCTTTGAAGGTAGACCAGGTAGAAAGTGGGTCTACATATAACGGTGTGGTAAATTCTAGAGCCAAGGTTTTGGTGTCCACCCATGAGGAAAACCTGAGCAACGTGATCTTGGCTGGGTGGAGTTTACACCACATCAGCGCCTGTGCCACTGGTTGTGACAAAGAGAAAGAAACCAATACCATCCTGTGGTAGGATAAATCGAGTTTTGTCATTGTAAGGTGGGCAACTTGGGACTGATTTTAATGGTGCAAGAATAAGGTCGATGCAGGACATAGACCTCAACTGGCCATTGTGCTTTGGGGACGAGCCATATTTGGGAGCAGCGGTGCATGAAGCAGCATAGTGACAAACAACCCCAAAGTAGCTTTTAGAATGCAAAGTTATATGTGCCCCCGCGGGGGTGTAGGTAATCAGGACCAGCTGTCAGTGGCTGGGTTGGTCCAAAAGTTCATGTCTCTTACAACAAATGGGTCAGGGGGAAGTAGGAGGGAAATAACAGCTGATAAGAATTCCCAATGAGCTTGTGCACAGGTTGGGGCATATATGTTGATGACAGCGTGCACTTCGCATTCCACAAAAAAGGATACAACAAGGACATGGCCGTCAAGGTATAATGTTGACAAAATAAATTTAAAATTATGGGTCACTTGAATAAGCACCGCGCAGTGCAGTGACCAAAAGGAAAGGGAATGGAGGAGCATGGTTGCCCATGTGTCCTCTGCACCACGCAGACAGGTGGTTTCTTGAATGGCCAGGATGTCCACAGGTAAATTATTTTTAAACTCAGTTTTCTAGCCCGGGATGGCGAGGCCTTGAGTCCACTAAATTCAATGTCCCTATAGTAAAGGTCCCCCATCGCACCTTAGGTGCGAGGGGAAGGGCACCCATGCCCTTCAGCCTTCTCTTTTTCAGCATGTTGCTGTGTGGCAGCGCGGGTATTCTGTGCTATGGAGTAAGGTTCAGTATGGGTAGCTTTTGTGATGGGTTTGATGTTGGCTTTTGCCTTCTGTTTATTCCCCTGGATTTTTTTTTGGTGGTGTGCACCTGTGGTGCACCATTACATGTTAAAAAATTTTGGAAGGTAGATTGGTGGGCGACACAGTTTTTATCGATTCTTAGTAGCATTGGGTGGGTGAATCTGAATCACCCATCGGGTTGTCAGCTTAGGTGGCCTAATCTAATTGGTGGAAGGATTCTCAAGCCACTTCCACAGCGAATGACTAAGTGTCCTCCTGGAGCTAGGTGGTCAGGATCATGGACACAGTTATGGCCGCCGCCTTGGCCGCCACTCTATAGGCCTGCTTGGCCTTCTTATGCTCCTGTGGGGACACAGGCTTCACTTGAATGTAACACCCAGGCGCACCCCACAGGAAGGCGGCGTCATTGCCTAATGTCAGTTCATAATGGGCGTCTGCACCACACATTGCATCTATAATTTCAGTTTGAGTAATGTCCTCCTTGGTGGGGCAGATATGGGCCTTGTGGTCAAAAGTGCGACAGAAGGTGCAGATAGTAGGCGCGCTATCCACAGTGACCTGGAATGGGCAGGATTCTTGCCCATCAATTTTTCACAAAAGTGGTGTGGGGGATTTGGGTCAAATCTTCCGCCACCCCACAGATTGGATGAGAACAGCAATTGCTTTGCCTGTGCACAGGTCCAACATGAGCATAAAGCACTGCATTTTAAAAATTGGGTTTCATATATTTGGTGAGCCCATCCTTCAGGTGGTGCTCCAGCACGGTGCACTTAATTGTTGTAGGTAGGAAGTCGAAAGTTACAAAAATTTGGTTAGATTTAGTCAAATGAGTGTGCTTCATGTCAACTACCCATTGACCGTCCAGGAGGTCCACCACCACCTGCACTTTTGCAGCTTCTTATGCCACATTTTGTTTTTGAACCCAAGATCCAGCCAACTGCAAGGCATGGAGTGCGGTTTGATGTACACTTAATTCAGAAAATGTTTGTGTACATATCCACTAAACTTCTCCCAAAGCGCCATTTGTTGTATATCCAGGATGACTCGCACCCCATGCTACATTGATGACAGTGGCTGGGAGTGCGGCATATTGATGAACTGGTTGCAGCGCACTTGTCAGGCCAAATGATTTCTGGGGAAATGCTAACCGCAAGTTCTTTACTACTAATTTTATCTAGGCCACCAGTGTCGCTGGGCATTTATGAAACTTGTTTGGTGTGGGCCCCTCTCCTGGGCCCTTAACCTCACTCGCCCAACTGCTACCTGACATTGGGTGCACACTAATCTCATTGATGAGATTATCAAACTTAACTAACTTGAATCAAATATGTTGCAAAAGTTTTTGCAATGAGAGATAAAAGTTTTTGGGTGTAACACTTTTTAAATGGATTAATTTGAAATATTATTATACTCCACAAAAAGAAAATTTTTATTATTAAGCATAAAATGATAAAGATATGTCATAATGGCCATGAGGCTGTTGCTGGTGTCATAAGCTGCCTTGTTCAAAATTAGCTTAATTATGTTTAATTGGATATACTTTACAACATTCTAATGAGATCATTGGCGCTTATTCTTCAGACTATCTTAACACTTTAGTTTAATCTTTGATAATAAGGACTTAAAGTGTCAATTCTGGGCTATATGTTTTTCAGATCATTGTTGGATTGAGTTGCTCATATTTTATAGTGCCTGGCTAGCTAATGATCAGGTTTTCATGTTGACAGAAAGCAGATATTTTCCCATATGAAATGAACATAAAAGCGGTCCTTAATAATCTCACTGCTAGAGTGATGCAAAGCTTCGAGCCAGTAAAACAAAGGGTACATCATGGAAAGGATTGTTAGGCTTAGGATAAAAATCGATTTAAGTTTTTACAGGTTTGACTTTAGCTTCAGCAAAAATTTTATGGATGATGCAGCCTAGAGAACTAAATTCATAACCATTTTCTTAAAGATAATTTTAAAATAACTTTTAGCTTCAGACTTACCTGAGGTTATATCCAAATAAGAAGCATTTTTATCTCAGATAATTTACTTGACCTGAATAAAAACGGTGAGGAAAAACTCTGCTATAAAGAACAGCCAGAATTTTGTAGAGCAAGGTGGCACTTGTGACAAATAACAATAGCATAATCCAACTCAACGTTTACATTACCGCTAAATTCCTGATAAAAGCTCTGCTTTGATAGATATCCTTAATAAAGTTGTTATTGACTGAAATGATCTCTGAACTGCTATAACATCCTCATCTATATGTGTTTTTGTGTTGTAAGGGGAATGGGCTTGAGGAGTAAGGTATATGAAGTATCAGGCTTAAAGTTTTTATCTAGATCCCAGCAACTTGATTCTCCATGAAAATAAAGATTATTGACAATATATAATCATCTTTGATACTGTAATCTTTCTTTTAATAAAGTTTATGTATTAAAATGTAATTCTAAAATTCAATTATGTGGCTTTAGTTTACAAAATTAGAAGAATACTGGCAAATAGCAGTGATAGTATTTTCATTGAATCATTTGATTAAGTTATCTGCTACAGTGGTTTATCTTGAGTACAGCTTGGCTATATTATATAAGGGTGGTCAAGCAGTGTTTCTGATTTAGTTGACCCCTTTCAGCTATCTGGACCTCATTTTCTAATGGTATCATTGCAAATGAGACTACTGGTTAGTGATCCAGAACCCATTCATAAGACATCTTGAGTTTTCAATATAAGTTGTTGTTCTGATTCTTTGGTGTTGGAAGTAAGACGGTTGTAAGAAAAAAATCAATTCTAAATTCTCTTTGAAATGATTAGATTGGCAATAAAACATGGTTTTAATATGGTGCATTTGGCTTAAATCAATTAAAAACTGATTAGTTTTGTATAGGTCTAATGGAGGAATGGAATTTGGTTACACGGTCTTATAACTTGGCAGGCACAAGATATTCACAAAATTTTGGGTGAATTTGCTGAGATAAATCTATTTGATTATAGGGACTTTGACTTTGTTGGTCCAAGTAAGTTGTTATAATTTCATAGGGCTTCAGTGAAGGTAAGTGATTCAATTGTTGACCCTTAGATTGGTTGGTCCAAGCAAACAATTGTGATTTTAGAAAGCTTTGGCAAAGAGTAATTTGAAGGTCTAAGTCTTTAACTCAGTTGGTTCAACTAAACTATCAGAATATGAACGGAATTTGTTAAAGGTAGATGATTCAGTCACAAAGGCCCTTAGCTCAACCTGTATGAGCAAAAAATTGTGATTTTGGAAGGCTTTGGAAGAGGTAAGCAATTAGATTGTGGGTAAATTGTTAATGATATGCTTATTTTGTGATAGTATCATCGGTAGGAAATTTCATTTCCCACCTGGATCTGTTCAGACTCATCTTGTCCATAGAAAACTGGTGAGAACAAAAGAGGGCTTTGGCAGGAGTTTTTGTCACTTAACATAATCAGCATATTGGTGACTGTTAATCTGAGGATCGCTTGCTTGATAAAATAAATTTGCGCTTATAATTGGGAAGAAGTTTAGCTGAAAACTCAATTTTATCTAGTGTCTTATGATAAAATAACCGTTTGTAAGCTCACCAGACTTATCTAAATTGGTCCTTTCTTCTGGTCAATCTTAGGCTAAATTATCTCTACAATTTGGGAACTTCTACTGAGGCAGGCAAAGGTACAAGCTAAAAATTTCTGACTTAACAGCTTATCAACACAATTCAAGAAGAGACTTTGACAGAAAACAGAGTAAGAGAATTAAAAAATATATATTTTCATTTAGAAGATATAATTTGATAACATTTTAACTTGACCATGTGCTGGTATTTATGTCTCAAGGGCATCTCCTAGCCATACTTTAAGCACAAGATTTTCCCCAGATATTATTTTCCACATCAGTTTGCCCTTAAATTAATAAACCATGACCTATTGCTAGGACTATTGGTGGAAGGAAAACTTTTAGAATAAGAAGATTTAAGAGACAAAAATCGCACACATTGGCAAAATTGTCCTAAGGGCATTCTAACTTGAGTTTTGTCATACAGCTGATGACATATGACTTATGGAAAATTTGGCATTAGTTTGAAGTAAATGATGCCTTATAATTGTTACTTTGGCAGGCCTCTCAATAGCAGTGGGTACTCCCATTCAGGCGGTCCATATGCAAGTACTACCATGCCAATTATGCATATCAGCATAAAATCAGTCATGGGGCGGAAAATTGACTACGGTAATCTAAGGAGAAATCTTACTACTTTCATTAGTCCATGAGGTTTTTTAGAGCTATTTTTTATGGATTAATCCCAGGAAACTTCCTTGAAAATATCTTTGATATTATGATTATTAATCAGGCAGATTGCCGAGTTGTTGTAAGTATAATAAGCCTAAATTGATGTTAGGATATCCAGCCTGAGTCATTAAAAAAATCGGCCTAAGTTGAATTGAGATTATTCATCCTGATTCAATGTAAGAGCGAACATCCTTAGTTAATTTTTATGGTAATCAGCCAAAGTTATAGAGAGGGTAATCAGCCTGAGTTGATGGTTGTCAATGGGTTTAATTTCAGGTCAACTAACATAATTTATAGTGACAACAATTAATTCTAGATATAGCTCAGCGGTGGCATTTTCATTATGCTCATTCTGAATACATTTCAATAACTACTTTCTGTGGTCAATAGAACACTAGATTTTCAAGGCAATCAGACTTAGTTTTAGCAACTGTAGGTCATTGAATTTTTCATTATGTACTAAATTAAATTATTTTATAATAACATCAATAAAGTAACATTAGTATTTTTTGGCAAACTGACAAGCTCACGACCAGATTATGAAGCTTATAAATTTGGGTAAGACTAGACAAGCATTTAATGAGCTTAATATGTTTGTGGGTTGCAAAATTTACGGCTCTCCAAATATCCTAAATTATTGCTATTCAGTATAACTATGATTTCAATCATATTAGAAATACCATTTCTAGATTGCAAAATGCACATATTGGGTTACAAATGGTCTTCTCAGATCAAACATTTTTACTGTACTTACTTTCCTTGTAGATATGTCTTCAACATGTAGCCTTGGAAGTACCTGGAAGAAAGCAAATATTGTTAGAAATCTGATATCTGAAGAATAAGATCTGCTCTTTAAAGGCTGAAAAGCTGTACTCTTAGCAGATCACAGAAAGTTACTTTGTAGTGGACCTCACTGATTGAGTAATTCTTGATCTTTGGTGATATACTAGTTGATTTATACAAATATATTATAAAAACCTCATTATATTGGAGGTTCTGAGGATTGAAGGGATTTTTAGTAGATAATTGTAAAGAGTAGTAAGATACTATATACTAAATTTTTGGTAATATCTATAGTACTTGGGAAAAATGGGTTATAATGAAGGATAGACGCGCTTCATGTGCTTAGCATGGGTAGACCAAGATTTTAGTAATTAATAGGCACATTCCATGTTTGAAGCTGGGAGTTGATTGGTACTCTATATCCCAAATCTTATTTGAGATCAAGTTTAAGTTGATTACATTAAGCCAAAATCTAGGATTAGCTTTCTTGGTGTCCAAGCAGTTTCCAGTATCTAATATAGAGGAGCAATCAACAGACTTTATATTCATTTGATGAAGTGGGGTTAGCGATGGAGAGATAAGCTATAGAATAGTGCCACATCACCAAATTAATACAATCATAATTAGATTAGAGATCTCATATCTTTATAATCAAATAGTTGCTTTAAAGACTATTTGTCCAAAAACCTGTTTGCAGTTTATAACATAAGCAATTAGTTTTGCTGGTTGATCGGAGATTTAGGGATATATTTAATCTATTTCTTAGGCCTTATGGAGCTATAAGTGAGAAATTTACAATACTTTTGGCTCTTTCAAATGCTGATAACCACTAAATTGGAACTCCATGTTGGGGATTCACTTATACTAAGACAATGCCTATTAATCAACCTTCCACTATTTTTTTCTACGTTGCCAAAGATGTACAGCAGGCTGGCTTATATGCTGCATCAAATACCTCTCAAGAACCCATCCCTTTAGGGGAAATTAATAGGCTCATAGTTACAATAAAGTCAGAAACTATTTTTCAAAAATAGGAATTTCCATGAGGCCTTAATGTAGAATCGCTTATCTTATCTAAAGTTATTTGAAGGACGAGTTTGTGATTAAGTATTATTATACAAAAAAGTAGAGCGTGAAAATTAGTAAAACTTTATCTAATTTTTCACTTACATCATCTATTGGGCCAGTTCTCAATCTTATGTGGGATTAGAAATGCTTAGTATAACTTTATTCTCTATGTGAAGGGCATAGATATCTTAACAACGATTTATACTTTGAACCAAAAAAATTGTCAAAGCTAATATAGAATACATCAGTCTTTATATCGACTTGGACAAAAGTCAATTGTCACTATTTTAGAAATCTTGGTAAGAGTGCTTACAGATGTTTAACCTCATATTCCCACAATAATGATATTAGAGAAGTATTTAACACTTAGAAACTTTTTAAGGGGTTTTGATCAAAAAGTAATAATAAAATTGAAATGACAATTGGAAAAGGAGATTGAGAAACTTAACAGTACTTTATTTTAATAACTGGGGGTTATTGTCAGGGAGATGGCAGATAAAGTTTATAATGGCCTGCCAAATGGGATGTAAAAGCCCCCAAAAGGCAAGACAGAATTCCAGGGGCATTGTCACTTGAAAGACGTTTGCTTAAGTTGTGAGATAAATCACCTGTGTGCCAACGGGCTTTAAACAAGGAAAACTTCCCAGTGAAGAACCAAGAGGTTGTGGCCCCAGGGAAAATGGGCCTGTAATAGGGAGTTTCAAAACTGGAAAAATATACAGAAAGGCCTTGATGCAATAGGCTCAAGTGACTATGGTAAGGATAATTGTTGAGAATATGGCTGGGATGACCAGTCAATAAATGGGCTTCTGGGCTAAATTGAAGAAGTCACAAGGGGTTTTGTAAAAAAAATTTTGACTTAAAAAAGTAAATTTGAGCGCGGGAAGCTTTTTATTGTTATTTAAAATAAGTTAATTGACTGTCAATTTTCTCTGTGTGTTACAGCTGCTTAAATAGATAAACAATATGTGAATAGCTTGTGAAAATGCTGGATCAAGGCCCTCAATATTTGACCTAACCCAGTAAACTTTGGTCAAGGGGGAGAAAAATAAAATTATTTTGAACTGAGTTCAAAATAATTGGCAGCGGGCTGAGTCACTGTCAATTCGTCCACAGAAGCCTGAATTGCAGATTTTCTGCAGTATCTATGACTGAAGTGATGGCGTCTCATTTGATGGGCATTGTGAACCTCCCAAGGCCATCCCACATAGGGGCGGCCCCAAAGTTTGGGAATGGGTTTGGGGCGCCCAACCTGCCCGCATCTATCACTCTGACATCCATTTGACCCTGCAAGAAATATCAGATGAAGATTTTGAGTTTTCCAGGGATAATTTTAAACTGTTACCATTTCTTAATGGCCCAATGTCATCAGCGAGCTTTGCCAAAGATTCAACACTAGACGTTTTGTTTTCCAAAAGTACATGCCTGTTGGGCTTTATTGCTGAGGGTTTGGGATTCTTGGGCCTTAATACCAAAGGCTCATTTCACTCAACTTTATTCAAACATTTCATCCAAAGAGAATTGTAACTCTCTAAAAGCTCATCACAAATCCCCTTAATTTGTTGTATTTTTCGTCTAAAGTTTGTATTGGGATGGGTGGCGAACCTTAAAGGGTAAGCTGTTACCCATCTCTTTTCCACCACATGGGTGAGGTAGCCCTGGTATTTTGGAGGGGCATCCGTCTTTCTTGGACCCTTTTTTTATGGGAATGGGAACGCCACCCAGTCCAAGTGGAGGGAGAGCTCCCCTGGACTTACAGTTATATACCCCTTAGATCAAAAAAACTATAGAATATATCCCAAAATAAAAGCTATGATTATGTGTTACTCCATATGTAAAGAAATTCACCTATAGTGGTTAGGGGAAGTACGCATGGAGATAGTTAATCTTCACCCTTCTTCCAAAGTTGCGTTTATTTGTTAGGATTACAAGACAATAAATCTAACAACAACTTTAAATTTTTGCTATTTGGGCCTATGTTTTATTATGTCAATCTAAAAAATCTTATTATATGTTTCACTTCATGAACTCTTAATTCTAATAGATCTGCCTATTACAATTGACGCATTCCTGATACATTTTCATAATGTTTAAAATTGAGAGGCCAGATTTTGATATTTAAGTTTTTGACCTATTTGGATCTTTTTTTAAAAAATTATTCTGTTATAACTTAGTGATCTTTGGCAAATCAGATAATAAATGACATCTTTATTTTGTAATGATTTAAAATAAAATCAACCAACGAGTCATATATGAAATGTCACTTTAGTATATAACTTATTTCTGTATTCTGATTGGTCAATCATTTTCATACTTTAAAATTCCCTTCTAGTCTATAAAAGGGTTGGTTAATCCTTGAGTGACATAACTAAAATAAAGTTAATGGGGTGAAAACCTTCTAGTTTTGCTAAAACCCATAAAGTATCATTAGGGTTAATTAACCTAATTAAACTATTAGACACCTGGATATTCTTTGTGGAAGGATAATCATCTAATTGTCTGAAATTACCTTTACAAGAATATAAAAGGGAGAATAGAGATGTAGAATTTGTTCATGTACTTTGTTAATTGTAGAACTGGTGGCTAGAGACTCAATGAAATATCTATCACCTCCAATAAAGGCGAAAAAAGTCCCTTTTCCAGATTGAACCAAGTATACCACTTTGGGGGGAAGGTAATGCAACAGTGATTAAATAAAGCCTAATGTAAGACTTGGAAGGCGATTAGAGGTTGTTTGGGTTTGTTAGCAGCTCAGCCTTCTTTGGAACCTTTTTTGGCAACTTAATCATAGCATCTAATTGAAGTTTAACTATGTGTTGAGGCAATTTACTAAAAGCCTTATCTGAGTCTTAAGTATTAGCATAGAAAAATTCATTATCTAATAGGAATGGTATTCCAGGTTTTCAATCATATAATTCTCAGGATGGTGACATCTTTGATAAAAGATAATAGCAAGTATGAAATAACATGTGAGCTCTAAGCTATTATTGATCCCAACGTAGAGGATCTGAAGTGGCTTTATTACATAAATTAAAACTAAGGTTTCACTAGCTTATTTCATGACAACATTCTTGAAAAGGGTTTTAGGGGTGCAGAAAAGAGTTGTTGAGAGCCCATAGATGTAGCCAGGATCTATACAACTCTAGAATTAGTATTTCTTCAATTATCACAGAGGAATATTTGAGAAAACCATGTGGGAAAATTATTTGATATAGGAATGTGCGGTGGATTTAGGAATTTGATCTGGAAAAGCAAAAATCTTGACCCACTTCTTGAAATAGTCACTTCCTACTGATATTTCATTTACGCTTGTGAAATGAGGTACTGAATCCACCACATCCAAGTTGATAGTGTGAAAGGGCTGTTGAGGTTTAGTAGTCTGATAATAATATTTTGTTTTGTAATTAGATTGTTTTTTGCATTGTAAACAAGAGTCTATAACTTTGATAATGGATTCCATGATCACTTAACAATAGTGCTGATCTCTAATCCATTCATATGTTTTTATACTACTTTATGACGAAGGGTAGCATGTGCTTTTAAAATCACTGGTACTCGTTCAGAAGGCCGTAGATAGTGCAACTAACTTATGCCTACTTTCTGACGATTTCCATCTTCAACTTTGGTGTTTTAAAAGTTTTTTATAATGACATCTTCTTCACGTGCTTATCATCATCAACTTCAGGTTTCAACATGAGATTATGTAATTCCTTTGCCCTACTATTGTCCAAGTGTAAAATAGCCAGGAAAGTTAATTCATATATGTTCATATGTTGGGCCCATAGCTATGATTGATTTTCAGGTTGTGGCGTTAGAGCTTCAGAGCCCACTAAGCCAATCTTCCAGTGAGGAATTTCGTGTTTTGTAACCACTTCAAAGAGGAGTGATCAATGATAACATTTTATGTTGCTCCAACTAAAAAAGAACGATAATGTTTTAATGCAATCAGGCATCAAGGCATTTATTTTTTGATGATATTATATTTTGTATTGTAAAGATTTTTCTAAATGTGTAACAGTGTGGTTAGCACCGCTTTCATATAGTTGAGCGAGAATAGATCAAACAGTGTAATAAGGGAATCAGTAAAGAGATTAAAATGTTATTATGATATGGGAGCCATAGGTTAGGTCATTCTTCTAACAAATTCTTCAGGATTTTAAAATCTACTTTTTATTCTGATACAAAAAAGATAATGTCTTTGGTTATTAATTGGACAATAGGCTCACAAAGATGAGCAAACTTTGATATAAAAGGATGGCAATATCCCTTTTTTTCGTATTAGATGGTCCCAACCTGAGGGGGGATTCATCGATGTTTATTGAATTACGCCTGGGCTCCTATGAGCCTGAGGCGAGGGAAGGGGAGGGAGGAGGCATCGAGAAAGGGAAGGGGGTTTGCGCTCCAGAGCCGTGCTGCAGTGACAACTGAGAGGGGGAGGGTTGGCAACATAGTGCAGACCTTCAGGGCCATCTCAAAGTGTACCCAAAAGTGGGTGATCATTTGTGGAAGGGTCCACACCTGCTGGTCAAAGGCAGCACAAAGGAAGGAGTTATGGATGGTCCAGATGGCTGTGGCATAGGCGAGGACATGGAGGGGTCGGTGGCAACCAGGCAATGTATGCTCAAACATGAGGTCTTGCACAGGGTGTCCAGACCAGGGCTGAGCATGGAGGAGCGCGCGGGCCTTTGGCCAAAATGCGGCGACACCTGGACAGGTGAAAAAACGATGGAGATGGGAGTCAATAGGCTCCACACAGCGGGGGCAGCTTCGGTGCTGGAAGGTAGGGCCAGTCCGGTCCCCTGTCCTGTATGAACAGTGGAGCACCTTCCATAAGGTGGACACCTTTGCTGACAGGATGGGGTGATAGACGTCCTTCTACAATTCCTTAAGGTCAAATCTCACGGAGGGAGGGAGGAGCTCAAGGAGTCTTGGGCGGATGGGATGACGATCTTGGGGGTTGAGGCGAGTTGTGACAACTGTCCATTGTGCACAATTGCATGGCGACGGGGGCTGAGGCCAGGGCCTTCCCTTCTGTATGGGAAGGCATGGTGGATCCGCGCGCCTACTCGTTTCAGGGAAAGGAGAGCCTGGTTCCAGTAAGGGGATGAGGATGGTTTCAGGCGATAGCCTGGGTGGTTTGTGAGCCACTCCCCTAATGAGTTCAGAGATTCTCTAGGAAGACCCAGAGCTGCTGACACTGACTGGCGGAGGGCGGGCGCCCATTGAGGCATGGGGGTCGCGTCCCAGCAGACAATCGGCCATAGGAACTTCAGGAAGATTGTGGTGGCGTGGGATCGCGTGTCCAGAAGCCCTAGGCCCCCTTCATTGCAGGGTCAGGCAATGGTTGAGAGGGCCATTGGTGGATGGTTTGAGCCCCAGATCCAACAGCGGAGGAGTACATTGAGCCGCGTATAAAAGGCATCTGTGAATGGGCAGACGTGCGCTAGGAACCAGACTTTGGAGAGGAGGAACACATTGGCCATCAGAGCTCGACCCTGGGGGGTGATGTGCCGCCGGTTCCAGCTGGCAATCCTGGAGTTAACTGCTGCAAGGAGCAAGTCCTCATTATCTTATAGCGCAACTCCTTGTTGGTTGGTGAGAACGCCCAGGTGACGGAAGGTACCGCGCACAGGTTCAATACCAAATGGTGGGGGGAAGGTGGGGGAGCCGACCTGTACAACTGTTGTCTTGGAGGTGTTGACCATGGCGTTGGACGCCTTGGTGTACCTCTCAATGGTCACAGCAGCGAGGGCAACATCCCCAGGGCAGCCAAATGCAATGGCGGTGTCATCTGCAAATGCCATGGTGCGGGTGGGGGCTTTACCCGGGACCAGAATCCCTGTTAGCTTGTTTTGTAAGGAGGCCAAGAGGGGGTCGAGGGTGATGTTAAAAAAGGATAGGGCTCAGGGGGTCCCCTTGCCGGAGACCTTGTCCAACTGGTACTGCCACTGTAAAACCCATTGGCGCCAGGACTCTGGTGTGGAGCTGGTCATAGAGCGCTGATATCAGCGCCTAGCTGCAGGGGGAGATGTAAGCGGGCCAGGGAAGCATCAATATACTTCCAGGACACCCAATCATATGCTTTTTCCATATCCAGGAGAGCCACAAAGCCATTCACCTTATGAGAGTTAGCAGTCAAAGTCACGTGAAGATCATTATAGTTGTCCCATACGACCTCCCCGGAATAAAACCGTGCTGGGATGGGGAGAGTCGAGGTGACACCCATTTGGTGATGCGGTTTGCCAGAAGCTTCGTGAAGAGCTTGTGGTCTGTGTTGATCAATGCTATGGGGCGCCAGTTCGCCAGGTTCTTGTGAATGAGGGTCGTGATTGAGCCTCTGGAGTCAGGGAGGACCTCGCCATTCACCAAGAGTGCAGCGAAGAGGTCGCGGAGGGTTCTGGCTATCACTGCAGGTTCCAGAAGGTACATCTCGAAGGGTATTCCGTCTGGTCCTGGGGCTTTAAGCCGTGGAGATTTCAGAAGGGTTTCCATCACCTCCTGGATGGAAATAGGCGCCAGTAGAGCCTCATCAGCCCGTGGGTCAATGGGCGGCTCTGGAGCCCGCCACAGGAAGTCTTGGATGTCCGATGGGTCTACCTGGGTGGCATGGAAGAGGCTGGAGTAGAAGCGGTGTAGTTCCTGCGTGATTTCCTCCTTATCTGAAGTGGTTGTAGTGCCAGTCTTCAGTGCAGTAAGATCCTGCGTTGACCGGGCTTTCTGTTTCTGAAAGAAGAAGCGGGTGGGGCGTTCTCATTGAGCATAGTAATGAGATGTTGTAAAGTTTGCTGCCCGTTCTTCCTGCAGTGTGAGCTCCAAGCGGAGTGCTTCCTGCGCCGCTTCCCAGTCTTCCAACCATCTGGGAGAGGGCGAAGGCTGGCAGTTTCGCTCTAGATGTCTGATTCTGGCTTCCGCCCTTTTGACTCTGGCGCGAGCTGCAGTCATCTGGGCTTTGGCACAGTTGTAAGCAACGCGGGTGATGCCCTCCTTGGTCACCGCCCATCTAGCCTTGTGGTCAAGCAGGTGGGGTGGGGGGAGGTGAGAGTCTCCCGGATGGTCATAGACAGCTTTTCCTTAGTGAAAGGGTTGTTGAGAAGAGCTGGGGCAACCCTAGGCCAGAACCTACTTGACGGTCTAAGTGTGGTGGTGAGGACAACGGTGAGTGATCTGTGATCACTCAGATGGTTGTCACGAGAGATGGGAGAGGAGACGCGGCCAATTAGCAGGGGGCCAATCAGTGCCATATCTATGCGTGACGCTGACTGGAAAGCTCCTCCATCATACTGGATCCTAGTCATGCAACCTAGGCCAGACGCGGAGGGTGGAAGCGCATCTATAAAGCCACTCAAGCGAAGGAAATCCTGGAGGCGACTTGATCCAGGGCGTTCCTTTGCTGCAGGGGGTAAGAGTCACGGACGCGACTTATGGTTGTGTTGAAATCTCCTAAGAGGACTGTATTCCGTGGGAGATTGAGTTGGAGGAGCTCTTCCAAGAGCCGATTTTGCTCCTGACCTGCATTAGGCAGGTAGATGCTTGCAGCGAAGAAGGAGAAGTCAGGAGTGGTGAGTTTGGCCAGTATGAGGCGGCCACCTAGATATTGTGAAAAAGAATGGGTTTTAACCCGGGGATTCAAAACAATAAGGGCGGCATGGTTTGTCCAGAAGGAGTTGCCTCCAAACTGTTCATTCCATGCAGATTGTTCGTGGGGAGGATATGGGGCTCCTGGACAGCAGCGATGTCAATTTGTGCTGACCTGAAGTTTCGGAGGAGGCGGGCTCTCCGCTTAAAGTCCCGCAACCCATTTGCGTTGATGGATTGCAGGGCCAGGGTGCTGCCATGGGGACTCATAGCTGTTCCCCTCCATGTCCTGGGGGTTGCCAGCGCTTAAACCTGCTGCTGTGAGGCGGCTAGTTTTGAGTCCTTTAGCTTGACTATTAGCTGCAATCCGTGAGGAGCGTCGAGGGTTCTGAGGGGAAGGAGGGGGGTGGGGGGCGGAGGACCCAGTAAGCCAGCCTAGGATGCTGCCCCCACTCCGTTGCAGGGGAAGGACCTGAGGGTGCTCAATGGTGACCTCCGCGGTGTCCCCATTTGATGAGTCTGAGTCCATATTCACTTCCTCCAACACTGCAAAGGATCCGCGCGAAATGGACTGTGGGGTTGGGGTAGGACTCTTTGAGGTGGCACTTCTACCGCAGGCCGCGGGTTGCCAGTCCATGCTGGTGGGCATAGCTCCATTGGGAGCTGAGGGTTGATGCGATAAATCGCTGGTGGAGATTGGTGGAGGTGCCGCGGAGCCCTGGGTGGGGGTGGCTGACGAGGGGCACCCTGTGGGAGATGCCTTGCGCTTGGTGAGAGAGGGAGTTGACTCTGGGAGATTGGAGGGGGTGCCCATTGGAAGGGGGGCATGAGCGCGAAGGTATCCCATACCAATAGTGGGGTTAGCTGTTTCAACTGCTAGGCGTAAGGCCTCAGGGGACAGGTCTTGAACGGGAACCCATTGTGTGGGTTGTGGAATTGCTGCTGCAGCCACGTGGGATCGTTTTTGGCCTGGTTTAGGCCCCTGGGTGGTGGTTAAGAGGGCTTGTTTTCGAGCTGTGCAGCCACTATACAAGTGTCCAAGGGCGTTACACCATGAACACCGGGGCGTGCCTGATCAGGGTCGACAAAAAAATCTCAGGGCATGCCCCAACTACCGCCACATGAGGAATAACCTCAATGTTGCGGGATACAGTGGGGGAGGGGATGAACGACGCCCTAGCAGTGCGAGCTCTTTGAGTGGGAGCATAGTAAGAGGGGACGCTAAAGTCCACTGAAAGAACAGACCCAAACTCCATTAAACCACGATGGAGTGCCAGTTTAAGAGACTCAGGATCAACAGTCGTTGGTAGGTTGGAAAAAGTAACCCATGAAATTTTCTCCAGGTGAGAGCGTGTGCAGGAGATGCGAAGAGATCCGCGTGGAATAATGACCTGGAGGGTGGCAGCATGGTCAGCAAGGGCAGCTTCAGTGAAGCCCACATCGATGTAGTGGCCCTCCATTGATTCATGGATGGTGGTGTTAATTGGGAATGTCTCCGCGATCGCTGCAAAGTATGAGAAGTAATCCTCTGTATAGAATTCAACAGGGTTATGCCCATAATAAAGGCGAATTGCATGGGAGAGGGTTGAGCGAGGTAGAGCTTTTTGCGCTCTAGTTTTGTCCCATTTCTTCTTAACATCAGCAATAAAAGCCACTTCACGGGGGTCAGCTTTGGGTAGCGTTGGTGCCAGAGGTTTTTGCCACGCCTCAGTGGCTCCTTTAGTACGTTTGTGTTTGCTTTAGGCTGCAATTGCGGGTTGAGTGTGAGCTGGTGGTTTGGACAAGTTTGAAGAGTTCCCTTGTTGCTGGAATGTTACAGCAGTTGCTGGCGTTATATTAAATTGAGGGGCGGTTTTTTGGGCCTCGCTAAATTGGGGAGGCCCATCCAGATTGGAATTAACTCCAGCCAGTTGGGAGGAGGGAGATGTTTCATCACCATCCTAATCTATTTGGGTAAATTCAGCCTGAGTATTTGCTGTGATTTCGTGGGCAAAACTCATTGGCTGATTAATGAATTGGTCGTTTTCAGCATATTGAGATAAAGTGCTGACTTGAGAAGTGCCAATTACGGTGTTTAAATGGGACGGGTGAGATTGGAACTGGTGTGAAGTTCCAAAAACCGAACCATTTGAATCCTCATTGGGAAGAGTAGACTGTCCCAATTTGGTGCTTAGTGAACCAAAATGTGCGGTTAATCCAACCTTACATCCGAGGGTTTGGGGGCCAGGTGATTGTTGGGCCTCGCTAAATTGGGGAGTCCCATCCAGATTGGAATTAACTCCAGCCAATTGGGAGGAGGGCGATGTTTCATCACCATTCCAATCTATTTGGGTAAATTCAGCCTGAGTATTTGCTGTGATTTCGTGGGCAAAACTCATTGGCTGATTAGTGAATTGGTCGTTTTCAGCATATTGCGATAAAGTGCCAACTTGAGAAGTGCCAATTACGGGGTTTTAAATGGGACGGGTGAGATTGGAACTGGTGTGAAGTTCCAAAATCCGAACCATTTGAATCCTCATTGGGAAGAGTAGATTGTCCCAATTTAGTGCATAGTGAACCAGAATGTGCGGCTAATCCAACCTTACATCTGAGGATTTGGGGGCCAGGTAGCTGGGTATCGCCCCTCATGGAGGGAGCCAGAAACACGGCGTCAGCAATAATAGATGGGGCTGAATTAGCTGACACAATGGGGGAGGTGAATGCCTGGATGGGCTGAGTTGCATTCAACTGAGCAGACGCCATTAAAACAGCGTGGGTGATGGCCTCCTTGGTTGGAGGGGGGCCCAGCGGGTTGGTGGGAGGCAGCGCACACAGAGCTGTTAGGCGTGCAGGTTGTAGAAGTGCGATCAGGTGAACTGGCACTAGTTGAAGTAGCTCCAGGTTGGGGGGTGGTGCCTGCTTTCATGGCTGCTGCTTGAGAGCGGGTGATTCTGGTTGACCCTGAGGTGGGTAACCGAGGGTTGCTTCGTTTGGGGGGTGGTGCTGGCTCGTTTGGCATAGCCTGCGGGTTCTTTTGTGGGGTTTCCGCCATATTTGCTAATAGTTTCTTAAATCTCTTTAGTGGAGCTAAATTTCAGGCTGAATTGATTTTCGAAAAGTGATGCTTAGCAGAAAGAGATTTAATTTAATTAATGAGACCAAACTAGTCCTAATAGCAGCTACTGAATTATAAATAGTGAGCATTCAGGAAGTATACAGAGTCTGTGCTTCAATAAAAAATCATTAATAAAAGGATCTAATATTTCCTTTTAAATATTGATAATCATGAAAGCTTGTGTTTTCATGCTCAAGCTCTGTTTTAAACCAAGTTCAATAACAAATGCTTCCTTAACTTTGGCTCAGGAACTTAGTCTATCCATATGTGGCACTATAACTTTCTGAGTCATATGTATTAGACAAGTGAGGGTGTTTTTTGACTATTAATAGTTGTTTTTTCTTTTTATGGATGACTCATAGATTTAATAAAACAAGGCAATGCTATCATCACCTGGTTTAAACTTGTCTCTAAAGGTAGGATAAAAAGGACAGATTAACTACCTGAGACATCATGGATTGCAAGTAAATTGCGTCCAGTGACCTCAGGTTGTACATCAAATTGATCAAGCATACGAGCAAGCTGATTAGTCTGTTTTTATATGAACTCTAGTCGAGTTTTTATAGCTTCAGGAGAGAATTTGATGGTGTACTCATAGGAAAACATTCTCGCTTAAAGCACAATCTTGTTAGCTCAAAATCTTCTATCTGACGTTCAAGCTCTTTAATCATGAAGCAATGCTAAATTGGTATGAGCTCAAGTTACTATTGTTGGTTTCAATTCCATAACACGATTAAGAAGATTTTCCATAGTCTTATTACATCTAGAATTGTCACAAGATTAGAATATTTGTGATCATAGATCAGTCTACAACTGATCACAATAGTCCTCACTTGAGCTACACGCTTGTATATCCTTCAAAAGATCAGAACCTTTAATAGTTTTCTTAACCCTTTAGG
>JAKSZP010014014.1:0-23626 GCA_022478985.1 Massospora cicadina | reverse complement strand
AAATTAAAAAGACTAAATCTAGTTTGATAATCTCATAGAGGGGATTAGTCTGCGCCCATGTCTGGGAGCAGTTGGGCAAGCAAGGCAAGAGGAGCAGGCGGAAGGCCCGCGGCCTCTAACATTTGAAAACGCCCCGGAGAATCCGGCGGAATAGAAAAAAATCTAAAAAAACTGGTGGTCACAATTTCCCTGGAGATACTCGTGTGGCAAGCACGATGCAACCAGTACATCAACACGCCACATTCCCAGCCACTTTCGTCAGTGGAATTCGGAGTCCGTGTGTATCTGGACATCCAAAAACAGTTCCTATGGGAAAAATTTTGTGGATGTACACAAAATTTTCCCAACCGCGGTGTACATTGCACCTCACTCCATGTCACGCGGTTGGCTGGACCTAGGTTTCAAAAGCAAAATAGCAGCAGACGAGGCTGCAGCGGTGCGCGTAGTGGTTGACCTCCCGAAGGGCAATGGGTCGTCGAAACTAAATGCACCAGATGGACAAAATCAAACCAAATTTTCCTCACATTTGACTTTTTGCCTACTACGGTAAAACGTGACATTTTGGAGCAACACTTGAAAGATGGTCTCGCCATATATGGCAAAATACAATCTTTCAAAATGCAACGTTTCATGCTGATGCCACACCTGTGCACCGGCAAAGCCATTGCAGTTCTGACCCCAACTGAGGAGATCGCAAAGGACCTAACCCAGATCCCGCACTCCACCTTTATTGACATTTCAGGGCACATCACCCACCCATTCCGGGTAACTGTGGACAGCGCGCGCCCCCCATTTGCACCCACTGTGACGCGCGCGTTCAGCCATAAGGCACATGCGTGCCCCATCAAAGAGGGCGTTACATTCTAAGAGCACCCCTCGGCGGCCATGGCCAGCGGAGGCACACTACGAACTAACCGCAAGCACCAAGGAGGCTTTCCCGTGGGGAGCACAAGGCTGCTACCTATTGGTAAAGCCATCTCCCCACAGGAGTGGAAGAAGTCCAAGCAGGCCCATAGGACCGCGGCCAAGGAAGCAGCCAAGGTGTCACCACCACCATCCCACACTCACAATGCCAGGAGGACATGGAGACCTTCGCGGCGGAAGCAACTCAGGAATCCATCACCCAATCAGATTGGGAGGCCCATGCCAAATGGGCCACTCAATCTGAGGATCCAATGGTAAATTTGATCTCACCCAATCGCTGCACCCAAGCCCCAGTCAAAACTGACTTGGGACCTATCACAACCAAAAAATTTTTTTTGCCCCACTCGACGGTGCACCGACTTATCTGCACCGCAAAAAATTCGTCCGACGTCGGGAAAACAAAAAGCGAAGGCCAAAGCCAACGCGACTCTTTCCACAAAAATTAACAAAAACCCCGATAGCGTTGCTGCTAATACCCGCGCTGCTGTGAAAGCCCGTGGGGACCTGGAAGAGGCTGGTGGGCCAGGGGCCCACCCCTCGCACCTAAGGTGTGATGGGGGAAACCTTCACTCTAGGGATGCTGAATATTGCTGGACTCAAGGCCTCCCCATCCCAGGGTAGGAAACTGAGTTTTTTACAAAACAATTTACCCGTGGATATCCTGGCCATCCAGGAGTCCCACTGTCCACAAGGTTCCGAGGAAGCTTGGAAAAAAATGCTCCTACCATCCCTATCCTTTTGGTCGAAGCACTGTGGGGTGCTAATTTGGAAAAACAATTTTTTCAAATTTACATCTTCAGAAACATTCCTAAATGACCAAGTGCTCATTGTCACCTTCTCATGGGCCGATGTTGCACACACAATTTTCAACATTTACGCCCCAAACGGTGCACAAGAGCATCAGGAATTTTTCTCGTTGGTCAAATCCCTCCCATTACCCCCCAATTCTTTCCTAATTGGTGACATGAACTGTTGGCTAACCTCACCAACGGACCAGTGGCTGCCTTCACCCCACGTCCCACAGGGTCACATAGAACTACGCGTTCTAAAAGCCACCCTTGGGTTAATGGATGCACTGCCGCGACATGCCCCACTGCTCGAAAACATGATGCATCCCCACATCCACAACAGCCAATTAAGGTCCATGACCTGCATCGACCTTATTATAGTGCCAGCGAAATTCCAACCCCACATCTCCCACTTCAAAACAACGAAAATGGAATTCTCCAACCACCGACTGGTCTCAATAACATACCACTTACCTATCACAGTTGCAAAGGCCCCACATTGGTGCAAAATCTGCTCTCCAGAGCTCGCGTCACCAGGATTTTCCAAGTGGGTGGAAGAGGCAACTTTGGCAAAGTCATTTGTTGCACCGTTTTGTGCGGACCCCATTTCCACATGGGCAACTTTCAAAGAAGACACCATCCACCACTATCGCCATCTCTCATCCAGATGCTCATGAGCCACATCGGCAGTTATATCACGTGCACTGGCAGAATTGGCCCACTTGGAGTCCAACATTCCAGCCTCAGGATATAGCCCTGCATGGGGCCAGAAGTGGGCGGAGGCAGCAGCCCACCTCAACGCACTTGAAAGGCAACACAAACATCGGGTTTGTGTCTAATACAGGGCCACACGCATCACTAAAGGTGACAAGTGCACCGCATACTTCTTCAAAAAATTTTTGCACCATGCCAGAGCGTGGCCTGCACAAAGGTGCGAAGATCGGATAATTCTATTGTGGACACACTGGCCAAAGTGGCAATAGAAATGCAAAGATATTACTCCAAGTTATACCAAGCTGAACCAATTCAGCCAGCCGAAATGGTGGAATTTCTTGACAGAGCTCATATCCGCACCATTTTCTGATACCCGGAAATAATGAATTTAATTACTCTGAACGAATTATGGACTACCATTCGCGGTGCGCCAAACTGAAAATGCCCAGGCCCAGATGGCATTCCATATGAGTTCTACAAAAAATATTTTAAATATATATCCCCATTGCTGCTAGCCTCACTTAACCAAAGCCTATTGGAAATGCGCCTCCTACCAGGAGGACATGAGGCCTTTACAGTCACACTCTTCAAGAAAGGGGATAGGCTAGACTTAGCCAACTGGTGCCCCATTTCTCTAACAAACATAGACACCAAAATTTTAACAAAAATCATGGCTAACCGTTTAAGGACTGTAGCATCTGCCACCATATCTCCAGAACAATTCAGTTTCATCCCCAGAAGGTCGATTTGGGATAACGTGCACTCTGTGGCTAATGTGTGTCAGTCCACAGCCTCTGGGGCACTTGTATTCTTGGACCAACAAAAGGCCTATGATAGAGTAAACTAGGGATACCTTAGGGCCTGCCTCCAACAATTCCGCCTACCTCCCGCTTCATTAACTGGGTGATGCTGCTCACGGAATCTGCAACAATGGCAGTGCGCGGCCCAGGTTTCCTAATGGAAGTAGTCCGTCCTCAAAGGGGCTTGCGACAAGGGGACCCCCTGAGCCCACTCTTATACAACTTCAGCCTTGACCCACTACTGCGAAATGTGAGTGCCCAACTCACTGGGGTCCATGTGCCAGGCCAAACCCCAGTCAAGATGATGGCATTTGCAGATGATTGCGTGGTGGGGGTGTCTAATAACAAAGATGCACGCGCGCTTGAAGCCCTCATCCAGGAATATTCCCGGGTAAGCAACGCGGCACTGAAGCCTCCAAAACCGAAATCATCCTCCTTGGTCGGTTTCAGAACTGCTTGGCCCCAGCAATTAGTTCCCAACCTGGCCCATCTGCTCACCCACGTCCACACCTTACTAACTCAACACACACCACTCCACTGGTGCTCCCCTTTGTGCCACGACCTACCATAGGACTGGTACGCCATCTGGGCGTGTGGTTGGAGGCAGGTGGATACGCGTCAGCAGTAATGGAGTGCCATATACTGGACAACGTGACGAAGCGAATCGCCTCTCTCAGAGCCCACCCTACTACCCTCACTGGCAGGGTTGTTCTTGCCAACTCTATGCTCCTATCCAAAGTCTGGTTCGGAGCCCACGCCATGCCCTTCTCCCCAAGCTTCTTCAAATCCCTGTATGCTTTGCTACAAGGTTGGCTTTGGTCAGGCCGCCCTCCACCAGTACAGCTAGAGGTCATGTTTGGCCCTCATCATCAAGGTGGCATGGGCCTACTTGACTTTAAAGCCCATGCCACCAAGATCCTGGGCACCTGGTTTGCGGCTGTCACTGCTCCTACACTCCCATCCCAACACTGGTCCCGCGCGGCCCGCTCCAACTTCTCCCGAGCCTTGGGCCTCAGCAATCCATCAAACCCCCACTCCCTGATGAAATACCTCGCATCACACACATCAGCCACAGGTCCTCACAGGACCAAAACCCACTACAAACGAATCCTACTCTCCATGCGAAGTGCAGAGTGGAGAATTCGTATTAGTCGACATACAACCTGAAGAGACCACCCCTCTCCTCAGTTCACACAAGAGGTACAGGGGCTACCCATCCATGATGGCGTGATCCCCATTCGACCCCAAGTCCTATCCAGGGTGGACTACCTGGACATGATGGAAATCCCTTATTCCACTGAGACCCAAAAGACTATCTGGAAATACGCACACCATCCTCTGTTGCAGCCTCAAGTCCGCTCCCATATGTGGTGCTGCCTGAGGCAGGTGTATCGTACAGCTGAGCGCTCTAATGCTTTACACTCATCCTGTGTCATGTGTGGCCAGTATGGAACGCTGTTTCACCGCCTGGAGAAGTGCCCCACCTCTAAAGTAATATGGCGCGAAGTCCAACGTCTGCTAGGCCAGGATCAAACACATCCCTTCAGTCTGTCAAGAGATATGTTTGCTTCATCAATGGCCTCCCCCCTCCCACCCTCCCTTCGTGCTCTGGTGGTTGCAATCGCCATGTGGACTATCCACACGATTGTCTTGGATGCCATCGCCGGATCCATCCCCACCCTCCCTGAAGCTGTCCACAGATTCTGGTCTCATTTGGTGGATCACTTTCAAGCGTGGATGTTTGGATATCTCCCACCACGTCGCCGACAGCTGGTCTCCTCCTGGTTCCCAGTCTGGTTCATCAAATCAGACCCCTTCCTCCACACGTGCTCAATAGTGGCTACGCCCCTACACACGTTCCCTCCCCCTTCCTATAAGTGGCGTTCCCGCTGGCAACAAGAGATAGCATCGCTTCTCTGGGGTGCCTCCCCTGGTACTAAGTTTTGTCTCGTCTGAGTCATATTCGGAAGTGTCCGTCCCATGGTTGGCCTTCCCCACAATAAATTTAAACAAATTAACTTGAGGCTCTGCAAGATGTGATCCATTGCACTCTTGAAAGAGGCAGGTGAAATACACAACCCTTGGAGTAATTATGTGGGTTAAAAGACCTTCACTACAAATAAGAGTGGAAAACTCTCTTTCTGCTTGGCATAACTTCTGAGCAAAATTACATGAATTATTAAAACAAATCAAATTCACCCATTGTAGTTTTGCTCCTATGCCCTCGGATTCTCTGCTGGCTGCTCCAGCGTGGGGCAGACGAGAAAAGCCCCCCACCATTTTCCGTCCAGCAGATAAAATGCACTAGGACTGGCTCACCCATCATTCCAAACCCATGGGACGATTTGTTCCACCCAAGGACCTTGACGCCCACCTTGCTCATACCTAAGTGGTACCTCGCTGCCCCCTAGTGCTCCCCTGGAACAACATGCGCTATGGCCTAAGGGTCAAATATGGAAAACTATTCCCATACCACGACCAAGCCATTATCAAAATGATACAGGTGGTGATGACACCTTCTGGATTTATAGATTTCCACCCCTACAAGGGGTATTTTGACCTTGGCTTCACCTGCGAAGCTGACGCTGCCACTGCAGCAACTGTGCCCCTGGTATTCCAGGGCACCCCTCTCCCCATAACTTAGACTTGGCTCCCAGTGGACACCACCTTGATGGTTCAGTTTTCTGGTTTGCTCACCCACTTCCCCCCTGAAGTGCTCCACCAGGAGCTGATGGAAAGTTTGGCAGCCTATGGCTCCAACCCATCTTACAATTTGTGGTCCCAAATGAGGTCACACGACTTGCTGGGCCTAGGGCATATGCCACGATCAGCCTTGAATTTAACAAAATTGCTGTGTCAATTCTTCCATGCACCATTATTCCCTCATCACCTGACCATCCATTTTGGGCCCATGTCGAGGGCTGGTGGACAATCTGTCCATCATGTTTCGAGTTGGACCACTCAAAATGCAAGTGCTCCTCCTTAATCAATTCTAACAGATAAGACCAATCCGCTGACCTCCAATCTGCTGCCCACCCTGTACAAGTTCCAGTATGAAGCACAAAAATACCTCCCCCACCCCCAATGCCAGTTGCTGCAGCTGCACCTGCAGCCACCAATTAGCCTCCTCCTCGCCCCAATGCCACAAATAATTTCTCTAATCAAGCATCAGATTGGATCCCAGTTCGATCCCATGCTTCCTCAATTGAATCAACTAAACCTCAACTGTACGCTGATTCCCCATTTCAATTCGACCAAAATCCATGGGAATTATTGGCTTAAATTGACGAATCAGGTAAGTTCATTGAAAAACCATCACTGCAAATTGAGCAGTTTGTTAATGCAGAATGGGACGCCAGATACCCCCCTTGACTATATACCCCACAGCCAAACACCAAATCATTTAACAGTGATCACCAGATTGCAGTTGAAGCAGCTGCAACACCAGATTGTTGTCCTCTGAATAAAGCCATCACTAAATCAGTAGCGATGCTCTCAGGAGGAATTCTACCTCATGTTATCCCCACAACCTTAACCCCAAAAAGTAAAATCACAGTGAACCAGCTACACAAAAATGTAAATGATGCTATCCAGAATGTGGCAACTATAGCACGGAATCCAAAAGCAAAAATAACTTGAACCAACATTGCCACGTTCATTAAACTCCCAAATGCCCATATCAAAGCTGAAAAATCTTTACCCAAATATCTCAGTGCCATTTATCTAGCTGGCATTTTCCATGAAATCCCAATTATCAGAGATATAAAAACCCATGCCGCAGATGCCCCAAAGCCATTACTGACAGCTGTGACACGCACTCTACTTTGGGAGAAAGAAGCTTCTGCCAAAGAGGCCGCCAAAGATGAGCCCCCAACCCCCCTCCCCTTCTGCCATAAAGGGCTAAGCAGCTTCCGCTGCCCACCTGGTTGGTTGTTTTCAATGTGTTTCACTCAATCCGCTCATTAGGGCGTTTTGTTTGAACCAAGTAGTTATTTTAGTTTTTAGTTAGTTTTAGTTTTGGTAATGTCCGTCCCCTGGTCAGCTTGCCTTGAAAAAATAACTATACAAATAAGAGCGCATTTCCCCTGATCTTGAGGAGAAAGGTCCATTTTATAATAGCCACTGGCCAAGTCCATGGCGGAAAAGAAGTTAGAGCCAGAGAGTTGAGCCTAGGCGTCATCAATGCGAGGGATAGGATAACTATTCATCTTAGTGAGGCTATTTAACCTATGGTAATCCATCACTATCCAATGACCTCCATTTTGTTTTTAATCAGTAAGTGGGATAATGACCAAGGGCTTTTTGAAGGAACGAGTAACCCAACATCTAATAACTACTGGAGCTCCATCCTCATATGTTGTCTCTACACCTTTGACTTGTGGTAAGTTTTGGACCTAATAGGCTGGGAATCACCCACAAATTTGGAGTGGCACCAGCCCTTCATGTGGCCATAGTCAGTATCTAATTTTGAGATGTCACTATATTCGTCCAGCAAGGTATGAACTTTCTCCAACTTCTCTGTGATTATCTTATCCGAAATATGAACATTGGGTAAGCCCAAATCCGTCATAGAGCCAACAGAGTGGATATGTTTGATGTCCCCTACAGGGAGTAGGAAGCTTCTGCCAATCTCCTGGTGTTTCCATATGATCATGTCCTTCCCGGTGAGATTTCCCAGTAGAATGGTAATTGGCCTCTGATAGGCTGGGTCTAGTATCCTTGGCAATACACGAGGCTCCAAGGGGCTAACGCCCTCAATACTTACAAGGCGCAACATGCAATGGTGTGGGATTCATAGTGTTATTTTAGTGTCAAACACTCTTTTTTCATAAGACTTAATTAAGACCTCATCTGCAGCATAAAACGGTATACCCTCCTTAGCATCCACTGATTCAGGAATATTTTTGTGTTACGCCAAGAATTGGAACAAGGCAAGGCTATACCTGAAAAGGGGTATTCAACAAAGCAAGAGTATTTATGCTTGCTGGGTTATTTATTGGATAAGACCAAATGGACTTCATAGTTGAGTAACGAGAGGACCCCTTGCTCCAGGTTGTTTATTCCTTCATACTCAATCATAAATTGCGTGCCAATGAGCATATCATATGCATTGTTGTCTAAAGCCACAACAGGGGCTGATAGGGTAAGCTTCACAATTAGAATGGCAAGGGATGAGTATGCCCCAATAGCACAGGCATTGTTAGGGCCAGCGGTTCCAAATTCTTGCATGTACTACAAGTCAGGTGCTAGCTTTATCTTCTTAATAAGCTTAGTGTAGATCACGTTGACTGGGGAGCCAGTGTCCAGGATGGCCATTATTCACTTTTTGAATGACCACTTCAACCTTAGTGAGGGTTACTCCAAAGTCAGGTGACAAGGCTAAGACTTCCTTGAGCTGGAAAGAAGGTGTAAGCTTCCGAGCAGTTGTGGGGTATATATCCAGGATGGATTTAATGGTATGAACCCGCTGAATAGGTCGAATTAAGCTAGATATGAAGCGATCACCATCTCTGGTAGTGTCAATAACTTTGTGAAACCCTAGAATTTGGCTGAGGTACGTTTCCTTAGGTAGGATAGTCTCATCTACTCCTCCAGCGTTCAGATGATCAGGAACCTCTACCTCTGCAGGAGCTCCCAATATGTAGTAACCAACAACGTCATAACCCCCCTCAGATTCATCCCCAAGGATATTCTAAACAACTGGAAAGGCCACAATAGGGATAGGAGAGGTTTCCAGAGGGGATGGAATAGCCTTAGAGCGCGCATTTACCAGCTTAGCTGGAGGGGTATGCACAGCAGCGTTAGAGGGCTTGTGCAGGCGTATGGTTGTTACTACCTTACAGGGCTTTGATACATAAGAAGGAGTGATATTATTTTAAAACGCATTAAGGGAGAAGGTTTAGCAGGAAGGAGGGACACAGGTAAGCTCACTCTTCTCTGTTCAACAGGCTGAAGCTCCTCAATGGTTAGCACTGTAGGTCTCACCTTAGCGTCATTTGAGGTAGCACATAACTGATAGTCATCCACTTCTAACAAAGCTCTTTTATGGTCACAGATGTTTTTGTAATGGCGTTTTACTGAGATGATATGTCTGGCTAGAGAGGGTTGAGAGGCTATCCCAGCTAATAGGGTGGCGATAGCATCCTCAAGGGTAAGCATGTTATAGGTGGATAACCCTTGCGCGGTGAGGTAAAAGCATTCAGCAAAGGCAATGGTTGATTCAATTTAAAAATACTAAGGCGCATAAAGGTCTGTTTTTCCTGGTATAGACTCTGCTTTGATCCAAATTCAGCATGGAGAGCCTCCTTCACCTCTGGCCAGGTGTACAAAGGGCTCATTTAAGGAATTATCATCCCTTGTGCTAGGCGACTTAAACAAGGAAGGATGTGTTGCACCTCTAGATTCCATTGCATCACATATTGCAGTTTCATAAACATATAAGAAAGTAGCAATACTTCCTTCGCCAGAGATGAATTTATCTATAAAGCATGGTTTTATTGAACGCCGCTCATATTCTTTAAGATAGGTGTTGGAATTTCACTGAATTCTCTTATCTCCAAAAATTCTACTCCATCAATTCCTTCGGCATAATGGAAAGGAGAGAGCAATATTGCTCAATCTATCAAAGTTAATGATCAATCTTTTTTTTTTTATCAGATGGTCCCAGTTAATGATCAATATCATCATGATCAATTGATTGGAGATTCAATTGCGCAAAGAATAATTCACTCTGATAGATTATGAGACATTACAAAGCCTATAGATATCCCCTCTTTTCAACAAAAAATTAGGTCGAATTATAACCTGTATTTTCATTTAAATTTATTGCCTTTTTGGAGAATCCACTTAGTGTAACTTCAAGAGAAAACCTGCCCCATTGGAAGTGTATTTCAAAACTTCCAGACTGGTGCTCACTACAGGGGCACTCTGAGTTATGCACCAGTGAAAACGTCGATCAATACTATGGATTCTCATTTTTCGCCTGAAGAAGCTCAAGACCATGAGCAAGGCCGTATAATATGATGGGTTTGTTTATCTGAAACCCAAATCCCAAGACTACCCCCACATAGGAATTTCGTGCCAACTTGTAATATTATGGCCCTAACTTAAGCTTTACCTCAGACTTTCAAATACCAACTGAGGTTTTACAAGATATTATTAATCAACTGCTTGAAGGTGCCTTATCCCTGGAATTAATTATACCAAATCTCATTTTAATGTAATACCCTCTATTTTGCGGGAAGCATTGCAAACCTCCCAAATGCCAGGAATTGGCCCCGAGCAAAACTTGCACCAGCTTGTACACCCAATCTTTATACCATTTGTTACCCATAGTGGGAATGTACCATCAAGGGACGCTCAATTTATTAGAAAGACTTTAATCCTTAAATAATCATGTTTACGAAATTTCTAAGTCTGCCTCTGAGTTTAGCCGAGATAATCATGAGGCCATTATTAGTAATCAGACCCTTCTCAACAAAATTCATCAACAGCTAATTCAGCTCAATATCGGGATGTCTAGTTTTGTTGATGAACAATTCACAAAGTGAGTCCAGAATATTCAGAGAATGGAGAAAGAGTCTTTCCCAACTCTCTGAGCATAATCAATCAACGGAGGCAGAAGTTAGAACCCGTCATGTTCAATTGGAGCAGCAGTACTCAGGAATTCAATTCTGGGTCAACAAGGTAGAGAAATCCATGGGATCGATGGGTCTCTCAGGGGTCAAAACCTCATGGGCAACCTGGGAGTATAGGACCACGTGGGCCACCCAGTGCTGATGAACCTTGGGGGACCCCTTGGGAATGTAGGGCCTTGTGGACTGCCAGGCGTGGAAGAACCTCGGGGGCCTCCAGATGCTGATGGGCATTCCAGATCCCTTCAACAAATTGACTCTCTCTTGAGTATGATGGATCTCTTTCATAAACAATTCTATAAATTGGCCAAGTAATGTAACTTAACCCCAATGGGGTACCAATTTATCCCCTCTTGTCGCTTCAGTCTTTATCTGATGAGTTGGTCAATTTGGGTAAATGGGAAAGGGAACTGATATCCTGCTTCATGCTTGTGAATATAAAGGAGAAATGCTCAAAGCAATGATTAAGACGCTGGAACTCAAGTAAACTGCCCAGCAGGAACAGATTTTTGTGCTATCTCACTGTTTAGATGAGAAAGCGGAGCTTTTTGAGATGAACCGTCAGATTAGTAAAATTTGTACTGAAGCTGCTGGTCCTTATCCTCAACTTTCTTCTCAGACGTCAGACTCCAATTCATATGTTTCCACTCAATCAGAACAACCTGGAGTACATGTTGTGACATCTAATGCCCCATGAGTTTCAAACCGGTATTCAAGGACAAGTACTCCCTGGAGTAAGGCAGCATTATCTCCTTCCTCTATCTTTATGAAAAGGCGCTAAGTGAGGTTACAGGTCACATAATGATGAATTATTTGCCAAATTTCCTTACTCATTTGGCTCATGATATTATGGTAGCCCACTTGATGACTTGCTCTACCTGGTCTCAGGTGAAGGAAGCTCTAATCAAAGAATTTGGGAGTGAGCAAACTATATCCTCTCAAAAATAGTCTTTTATGGGTATACAGCCCCACCAAAATGAATCCATCAAAGACTTTGCTCTTTGATTCTATCAGGAAGCTCATACTCTAGTGGTTTGTGGTCAGTTAAATTTGGATGATGCAATTATGGCAGTTATGTCAGCTTTTTCTTCCAGAATTCAAATGCAAGTTTATCTAATCAGAGTAAAAAGATTTTTGAAGTATCTTGGACATTAAGGAGGCCTTATTGGAAATACCTCCTCAATTCTCTGAAAACCCCTGAGTTTATGAGTCTCCTAGACCTAGTCACCCCAAAGTCTATGCTATTCCTGAGAATACTAGGGCGATCCAGTGTAACTACTTTTATTGATATTTTCATACTGAGGATCGTTGTTTCAAAAAGGAAGTGGATGAGAAGAAGAAAAGAAATAAGCCCAATAAGATTCTCCACCTTGATAATGATATGAGTGCACAGCAAGAACATCAAAGCCTGATCAAGTATAATAAAGATGAACATTCTTCTTATTCTTTGCCCTCCTTGTTGGCTTTTTCCTCTCAGTTAGGGAGCACCATTACCTGTATTGACTTCCAAGTGAATCAAGTCAATGCCAAAGCTATCATAGGTATGGGATCTCAAGTAAATGTTGTTTCATCAAAATTTATCAAGTTGATCAAATTAACTCCCAATATTTCTCACTTTGAAGAATATGGCATGGCTGGACCTCAGAGTACTCAGTCAATTGGAGCTTTTTCGTCCCTTCCTCTGAAAATTGGGAATTTAAATTTTACAATTTCTGGCATTGTACTTAATAACTTGAGTTATGACCTATTTTTAGAGAATCAATTTTTACAAGAATTTGATAAAATTATTTATTACCCCGACTTGCATTATCTCTCTTTGGGTATAGAGTTCCCTTACTTTTATCTGATCATGCTTCTACCTGACGTCGGTTATGTCTGCTAGAAGAAGCCAAGAGGCCTTATTCACTTCAATATCACGTTGGATATTCTCACATAAAATTACCCCCTACATCGGCTGATATTGAAGAGGGTATGACTATTTTCTCCCCCCAAAACTTAGTTATTCCGCCAAAATCACAGGTAATTGTTAATATTTCTTTGCATTTTTTAATTCCCAAAGGACATTTGTTAGAAGTTCAAGGCATTTTCACCCTTCTGCTAAAGAACTATTGCCTTGTCCTGGAGTATTGGATTATGCTTATTCAGGTTCATTATCTGTCTTACTGGTGAACCTTACCAATGAGTCAAAATTGGTAGTTTGAGAGCATCCAATTGATTATGTCAAGTAGCTGCCCTTATCTCGGATTTATGATGTTATACCCTTTAAAAGTCAACGAGATTTTGTGTTGGAAAGTGATCAGGAAATTCTTACTGTGGGTCCTGCTATCGCGAAACACCTCTCTAATGAACAGGAGAAACAAGTTCTTCAATTGTTAGACAAATATTTTGAAATTTTTGCTAAGCATACTTACAATTTTGGGAAGATGAAAGGAGTAATGCACTCTGTTGAAACTGGCGATCTCCTTCCTATTCATGCAAAGCCCTATTATAAGTCTATAGTAGAAGAAACCCAGGTTACTAAGAAGGTGCATCAATTGTTGGAGGATGGATTGTTGAAACCCTCCAATAGTCCTTGGGCATCTCCATTATTACTGGTTAAGAAAAATGATGGTTCCCACCGAGTAGTTATGGATTATCACAGGCTGATTGCTACTACTTGATGGGATTGTTATCCCTTACCTACTATTGATGATTCTCTTAGGTTGTTAGCTGGATCCACCTATTTTTCGGCCATGAACTAAGTTAGTGGATACTGTCAAATCGAGTTATCACCAGAAGACCGTGACAAGTGTGCCCTGATATTGAGTAAAGGTTGTTTGAACCAAATCGTATGTCTCAAGGACTAAGCAATGCCCCAGCAACCTTCCAAAGGGTCATGGACAGTATAATCGCAGGATCTAAAGCTTACTTGTGTTCTGGTATATCTTGATGATGTTACCATGTTTTCCACAACTTTTTCCGAACATTTGGGCCATCTAAAAGAATTTTGCAGACGAATTCAAAGCTCCTCCTTAAAGCTCAAACCTTCCAAATGTTCATTCTTTCAAAACAAAATGGACTTTTTAGGACATCAGATCTCAGCTAAAGGGATTTGAACCCTCTCAGACAAAATTCAAGCTATCCAACGAATGCCTCCTCCCACATCTCTGCAGGATATTCAAGTCTTTTTTGCCATAGTTGGGTATTACTGGCAAATTATACCAAACTTTACTGATATGGCTGAACCCTTTCTTCACCTGTTATAAAACGGAGTGCCTTTTGAGTGGGGATCAGCTTAAGAACAGTCATTCAATTCTCTGCGTACTGACTTAATCAAGGCACCTGTTTTAATTCATCCCCAATTTGACAATCCTTTCTTTTTACATACTGATGCAATCAATGTCGCTATTGGGGCTATCTTATCCCAATGTGATGAAGAGAATAATGATCATCCCGTCGCTTTCTATAGAAAAACTTTTTCAAAGGCTGAAAGAAAATACAGTGTTACTGAGTGGGAGTGTTAGGCTATAATTCTAGCAATTAAGCACTTCCATCCCATCTTATATGGTAACCATTTCACTGTTATTACTGACCATTCCTCCTTACAATGGTTACAGAACATGAAGGATCCTGATGGGAGGTTGGCTCATCAGGCTTTAAGGTTTCAAATTAAGATTTTTTCCATTATTCATCGCTCATGTGCTCAACATCAAAATGCTGATGGGCTGTCCCAATTGCCTATTATGACCTTGGAACTAGACAAATAAAGAAAGTTTATTTAGTCTTATTAGATGACCTGAGTTTGGGATTGAGAGACTGAAGAGGATCAAGCCTTTCAAAAACAATTACCAAAGATACTATGATTCAGGATGGAGCTTTGGACAAGAAAATCAAATACAAGTGGTTGCCCTTTCTGCATCCCAACTCTAGATTTCACACTGTAATGGAAGTTCATGAACAAGTTGGTCATAGCAGCTTGAAGGAGACTCAAGAATGGTTGAAGACTCAATATTATTGGACCAACCTGACTTAATTCATCTGAGAGACCCTTGACTCATGTCTTATTTGTAAGCACCATGGGACTACTAAACCTACTTTTCAACATAAAGTTTTGCCTCCAACTAAAGCATTTGAGGTGGTTAGCATTGACGTTGTAAGTCCGTTTCCTTGGGGATTGCATGGACATCAGTATATCATTATGGCTGTCGACCATTTAACTAAATGGTTTGAGGTCATTTCCATTGCTACCCCCTCAGATAAGGCAACAGCGCTATTCTATATCAGCATATCATTTCTCAACATGGGTGTCTCGAGGTTCTTATGTTGGATAATGGGACTAACTTTACCTCGCAACCTATACAGGAGTTATCTAAATTATTTAACACTGCTCACCAATTTGTTGTCCCATATAATCTATCTGCAAACGGGGCCATTGAAAGAGTTAATGGAAACCTAGTCTCAATTCTAAGGAAGATGGCATCCATTGACCCAATTCAGTGATTTTTTATTTGCCTAGTGCCTTATTTGCTTGTTGAATAAGCTATCATTGTATTATCAAGATGTCACCTTTTAAGTGCATATATATGCGGGATCCTTCAGTCCCTTCTAGTGTTCAGACAATCCTTGAGGAAAACATTCCAGAAAAAACTGATTTGATTTTGAGGAATCTAGCCAATGAGATTACTTGTCTTCAAGCTCAAGCATTGAAATCGATCAAAAGCAACCACTCAAGAAGGGACTCAAAGAAGCAATCAGCACAAACCTGCCTTAAATGAATACCAGATTGGTGATTATGTTATGTACTATCATTCTAGGCATTGTGGGCAAAAAGAAAAGTTAGGAACTAATTGGTCTGGTACCTATCAAGTTAATTCTAAAAAAGGATAGGGTATTTGATTGTTAATGTTGATACCAGTATAGTGGTAAATTATATTTATCCTAGGTTTTTAAGAAGTCACCCTCCACCGTGATTGGATCTTGGGGAAGTGTTGGGATTTTTCCAAATTCTCTTATCTCTGAAAATTCAACTCCACCAATTCCCCTGGCATCATTGGAAGGAGAGAGTAATATATCTCAATCTATTAAGGTTAACAATCAATCTCATCCTGATCAAATTAATTAAATATTCAATTTCGCGGAAATTAATTCGCTCTGATAGATTATGAGCCATTACAAAGCCTATAAATATCCCTTTTTTTCAATAAAAAATTAGGTCGAATTATAACCTGTATTTTTGTTTAATTCTATCGCCTTTTTGGAGAATACACTCAGTGTAACTTAGAGAGAAAACCTGCTAAATTGGAAGTTTAATTCAAAACTTCCAGAATAGGATAGAGCGCTTTCTAGTTTTTTTCCAGAGCAACTAAACGAGATTCAATGTGAAGAAGGAAGGTGGAGGGCTACTCACTTTTGAAACCTCAGTTTTTGATGATTTTTTTATGTACAGGGGTCCCCTGAAATGAGCACCATTTTGTAGGAATACAGATGTTTAGGTTCTTGCTGGTGCTAATGCCGCTGAGTCCCAAAAAAGTCTGAATAACTTTAATAAAAATTTACTAATAAAAAACTTGGGTTTTTATGAGATAGTTATTAATAAGAAGGGGTAAAGTGGAAAAGAGATCCCCTCAATATCTGGCTGATCCATATTTAAACTGATTTTGATGATTGAGGGAATTTGAGGATAGTTTTAAAATAGCTGCAATGCATTCTGAATTTGGAAATATGATAAAATCTCCTACCATATCATGGGAGATTTGAGTTACTATTTGGAAATCAATAATTGGTGTTTTGGGGCAGAATATACCCATGCGGTAAGGTTTTGATGTACTTTAACCAATCACCGCTAGATAAAGTATTTTCACCTTTGGTGACCTCCGCCACGCCTATAAAAGGGTGGTCCCCACATAGGTGCTTTGAGGGACTGGGTGATGGTTGTAGGGAGTACCTTATACCGGTTGCCCCAAAGTCTGTCATGTGGTCAGAGTAATCCAACTGTTCGATTTTACATTTGGTGCCCATGTAGGTTTTGAACTAGTGTTACCCCAATTAACGGTATTCCACTGAGAATCAGCTATGGTCCTTTGGCCATTATCCCCAATATTTTTCAGAATCATTATTATTAAAATCGAAATTAGGGTCATCAAAAACATGTAAATGGCTGACATTTCCTTGTTTTGGCAGAATTTGGCCTAAGAAATTCTTCCTCTGAAGCTGAGAGTGCAAATGTCTGACAACAAACAACTCCAAATGCACATGGAGGCCCTCCAAGCAGGTGCCAGATGAGCTTTTCAGGGGGACTGACCATCCAAGTTTTTCTATCAAACTTACAAAATGAGGCCAAAAAATGCCTGTCTCACTGAACTCCAAACATGCGAAGGCCAAAACACTAGCAACCCAGGGGAGGTAGCATCCGTCACCCACTCCTACTATTCAGAACTGTATAAGGCAGCCCCAACAGAGAAAGCTGCTAAGAACTACTTCATCAATGTTATCCCCAACCACGCTGAGCATATAGCCAACCTTGTTAACCCCATAATGGAGGATGAGCTAGCACAGATTATATGGAGGCTCCCTACCAACAAGTCACAAGGACCAGATGGCATCCCCTATGAGTACTATAAAGCACACTATGAATTAATAAAGAAGCCCATTCTAGCTCTCTTTAACGGAAGTCTGCAAGAGGGGAGGGTAATCACAGGAGGAGCAGAAGCCTATACCATAGCGCTCCACAAAAAAGGGGACCATACTGACCAGAACAACTTGCGCCCAATATTTCTAATTAACGCGGATATGAAGATACTGTGAAAGATAATGGCTAAGAGTCTCTCAGAAAAATCCAAGGAAAGCATTGCCCCACAAGAGCATGGTTTCACTCCAGGGAAAAGCAATTGAGATAACATACGCCAAGTAACAAACACACTGGGATGAGCATTCAAGGGCACACTCTGCTTTCTAGACCAAGCTAAGGCATATGACGGAGTAGACTGGAATACTTGGCGGCAATACTTCACAAACAGGGCTTCCCCAAACCCTTTATCACATGGATAGAGAACCATCAGCTGTCATCCACCTATCTCAGTTCAAGGGTCTGCATTTATTTCACCTCTTGTCACACCAGAAAGAGGCCACCGTCAAAGGGACCCACTTAGCCCTATCTTGTACAGCCTCACAATTAACCTCCTCCTATGGGTGATGGAGAAACAGTTATCTGGCATTGAGTGCAAGGGGAAGAAAACAACTTAAGGTTTTGGCCTTTGCAAATGACTGTGTGGTAGGGGTCTCCTCCAAGGAGAATTCCAAAAAGGTAGAGGAAATAATCATACTATATTAAAAAGCCTTCCAAGCCAAACTCAACAAAACCAAATCACAAGCCTTGGTGCTATCAGATTCTAAGCGCCTAGGCCCTAGAAACAAGAGGACAAAAGGAAAAGTCACAAACACAAGATATTTGAAGAAGTATAAAAAATCCAGCTTTATTCAACCACCCTTTCAGATGCCTTGCCAAAAGGAACTCATCAAACAACTAGAGATCCCCATCACAAGTGCAGGTATAGCTACTTAAGTGGTGGAAGAGAAGCTACTTCAGGATATCCAAAGGACAGTGGCAAGGTGGAACTTCAGGAAGACATCTATGTCTGGAAAATGTTACCTTGCCAACACAACGCTCTTCTTAAAAAATATTCTACCCTGCACATGCTATAGCCTTTACCAATTTTTTTAAAAAACTCACATCAATTCTACAACTTTGGTTTTGGGGCTCATGCTCCCCACAGCCAGGATCACCACACTAAGGGGGTTAACTTCTGAAGGCAGGATGGGGCTAATAGAATCTGAGTGCAATGCCGCAAACATATTAATTAAATGGATCAGTGCTGCGACCTCACATAAAGGGAGTCCGCCCCCATGGGCATCTGCATCAATGACCTAAATAGCCAGAAACCTAGCTCTCAGGAACTCAGGATCCCCAACCAGCCTATTCAATTACCTAGGCTCACGCCCAGGGTTAGTAGGGCCTTGGGATAAAATGCCTGAGGCCAAGGCGATAATCCATTATTTTAAAATATTAAAAATAGAACCAAGAATCAAACTTAAACCTTATAAAATGCACCATGGATGTAAATAAAAAATTCAAAACTTGACAGGCACCCAGCACTACCAACCAATGTTAATTTCGAGGGCCCAAGCATCTAGACAATCCCAGTGCTGGATTTCTGGAGAACAAATCACTCTCCCAAACTCCATAGTACTACTTGGAGAATATTGAGCGAGCCTCTACTCCACCCCAAAATTACAACCTTGGGTTGGAGATTTTCTAACCAACTTTTTTGGACAGGGGAGTCCTCAAACGCCACGCACAGGCAGTGCACAGTGTAGCGACAAAGTTTTGCTGCACAACAAATATGTTTCATATAAAACAATGGTAAGAGTATGGGAATAAGTGGTGTGCTTAACACAGCTATGATCCACAAATATCGACCACATAGCCAAGGACTGGCTCTTCCAGGCTGGGTCAAGGCATTGAGACCTTGATCAGAACAAGCTAATTTATCTAGCATTATGGGCGATCCATAGTAACTGGGTTGCTGCCACTGCAAGCCCACAAGGGTATGACCCAGCTAGGGCCATCAATAATTTTTACTTCAGTATAAACAAAAACTTTAACTACTGGATGATTGAGGACGCCATTCCACCAAGACAGTGTGCACAAAGTAACATCTTGGGCCACTTCACACAAGTTCAAAATTTCCATGGTGCAATAAGATGTTTATGGAAAGCCCATTTACCTGAAGTAAATGAGGTTTCCCCCAACTGCAACCTAAAGTAAGGCGTGATGCCAAGGTTGTGTGAATAGCATCAAACCACTCCATTCACAACCTGCTTTAAATTATTCCCATTTACTCGCCTATCATATCCCTCAATTGCATCATCTCCAGTCATGTACTCTTAAATAAAAACTAAAAAAAATTAAAAATGAAAAAATTATAAGTATAATTGCAATAAATTTAATTTTTGAGGCGTTGGTATCAAAATCTTGATAGTGAGCAAGACCCAGAACTGGTGGGAACACTACTATTAATAATCAATATTGGTTGTCTGTAGTTTGTTAGTAAGATTTACTATAAAGGTTTTTTGAAACAAGCAATGTAAGGAGAGTGTCTATAACTCTCCTGTTCCCAGAGTGGCAGTGCGCGGTGCACCAGGCCAATGCCAGGGAACTAGCCGTTAGTGCCAAAGTGATTAGAGCCCAGCAGAGGGTGCTGGAGCAATAACAACTTAGGCATAAAAATGCGAATTTTATAAAAAAACTCAGTAAAGGCGACGCGGTGCACATATTGAAAGGGGCTAAGCGACCCAGGTTGGAGGGAACCTGGGTGAACAAATGGTGCACTAGGGGAGAGATGCAAGGTACTTGCAATGGCAAGGGTAATGGATCGTGAGACCTTCTCAAAGAGGTTCATGCACAGGAGTATTTGGAATATCATAATATTTAAAATAACATAAATTTGGGAAAAGGTTTATTTTGGGAAGTTGACCAACAAGGAATGTTGGTTGAGGAAAACGTATTTAAGCTCAAATGGGGGAATAGAGTTATGCTGCAGTGGTCCCAAGCACTGACTCACCAATAGGGTGACACTGCTGTCTGTTTTAGGTGAATAAGCTGAAACTGACTTCACTCAAGTGATTGATTGAAGTTGGATTCGACCCAAGCACATTATTTCATAAAGGGAATGGGTTTTGAAACCCCATTCCTCGACAAACTGAATTGAACCATCCACATTTATTTGGTAGATCATTTGTTTTAAAGCCTGGCTCTACATCAGGGGCTGGGCGTTTGGAACACCACTAGTCCCAACCTGAGCATATTTTGCCCAAACCCAGCGTTGGTCCAGGGTGTGCCTCAGGTCAGGAAGGGCATGTAGCTTCACCCTCTGGGCCTCCTGGTGCCCAGCCTTGTCTTTGGGGTTGGTCCCAACTATTATATCATGTTCACATGACATTACCCTCTCCTCCAGATGGGGCTCAACCCCCCCTCCAGGGGCTTGCGCCAGGGAAAAGTTCTTGTGAGCAGGGGCCATCTTCATGGCGGCAACAGTCGGTTTAGGGTGGGATTCAGCAGCCTGGGGGAAACGCTGGTGGAAGGCGTTGATCAGATCTTGGGCATGCACACAGTTGCGCGCTGGAACCCAACTGTACTCTGCCGTGTCAAAGCCCTTCCAGGATGCCAGGTACTCAATTCTTTTTTTAATGCAACGAGAGGCAACTATTTCTTCCACCTCCCACTCTGGCGCCCCATCCACAAGATAAACCTCGGGAGTCTCTGGGGGGCCCTCAAACAACGTCAGCTTGCTCTCATGAAACACAGAGAAGATCTGGAATGAGGAGGGGAGATCTAGCTGGTATGAGGCATGTCCCACCTTTCTAACTACGCTGTAGGGGATAATCCTCTTTAGTCCCAGCTTCTTGCATGGCTGCTTAATAGGGATTTTACAAGCATCAAGCATCCCGAGATCCCCTTCCTTGTACGCAGGACCTACTTGGCGCTTCCCATCAGCGTTCTCCTTATACACCTGCATTGCCGCCTCCAAGCTTGTGGAAACCACCTGGTGGACCTTATTGATTGTCTTAACAAAGTCCACCACCTCTTCAACCTTAGACCCAAAGCTGGGCTCCATGTTAAAGGGGGGGTTAAATCCATGGCTGGCGAAAAATGGGGAACAACCAATTGGGGAGTGCAAAATATTGTTGTAGCTAAATTGGGCCATGGGAAGGTGAGAAGCCCAATCTGAATGATCTGCAGCGGTGTAACACCGTAGAAACTGTTCCAAGCACTGGTTCACTAGTTCAGTCTTCCCATCTGATTAAGGATGATAGGCAGTTAGATGGCAAGGGCAAATCTGAAGAGTCTTACACAACTTTTCCCAAAAAACGGAGGAAAACTGAGGGCCCCAGTTGCTGATAATTTCTTGGGGGACCCCGTGGAGCGCAAACACATGGGTAACAAAAAGCCTAGCCATCTCAGCTGCAGTTATGGTGGTTCTGCAAGGAATAAAGTGGGCAAACTTCGTGAACCAGTCCACCACTACCATGATGGCATCATACCCATACGAGACAGGTAACTCCACAATGAAATCAACCAAGATGGAAGTCCAGGGCCCATCAGCCTTTTGTACTGGTACCAACAACCCCACTAAAGGTTGAAGATTGGGTTTCATCTGATTGCATACCAGGCACTACTTACAATACCGCCCCACCTGAGCAGGCAAGCCCTTGCAATTGTATGTGCGACATATCAACTCCAAGGTCTTTGCTTTCCTCAGATGGCCAATGGTGATTCCATCATGATGGTCCTGGATGATTTCCAGGCGCAGTGGCCCAGCAGGTACCCAAAGGCGTCCCTGAAACCACACCATCTCATCCTTTACATGATAGCCCCTAGATCCTCTTAATTTGAAGCTCTCTTTGCAAGTACCATGGCATATTCTCCCAACAGCGGCTGAGAGAGCACGACCTTTCTGAACATACCATATTCCTCCGCATTATCCAAAGGTGCAAGCGCTGGCCCGTTAGCCAGAGGAGAGGGAAGTAGCGACAGAATTCTACTTGGAGGAATCATAACCTGGGTGTTGTGCACTTCTATTTCCTTGAGGTCAGGGGCTAAAGCAGGGTTGCGGCTTAGGCATCCACCAAACCATTATCCTTACCCCTGGTGAACTCATATGTGAATGCAAATTGGGCAAAGGTCTCATGCCAATGGGTCTGCTGTGGGGTTAGGACATGAGGAGCGCGGTAGTACAGCAAGGCACGGTGGTCTGTACGTATGTGGAATGGTTGGGTAGAGCCATGCAAGTGGTGACGCCAATATGTCAGCGCCTCCACCACTGCTAGTAACTCCTTGTCATAAACGGCGTAGTTTAACTCATGCAGAGACATTTTCCTAGAAAAATATCCCACAGGATGCTCAGACCCATCTTCACCCACCTGTAACAGGGCAGCCACAATGGCAAACTTGGAAGCATCTGATGACACAATGAGCTCCTTGGCAGGGTCAACATGGCGAAGGATGGATGTGGACAACAAGGTGCACTTCACCGCTTGAAAAGCATCCTCCAAAATGGGGGACCACTGAAGCACCTTGGCACCACTGACCTTATATAAGGGAGCTGCCACCTCGGAGAGATTGGGTGTGAACTTCTTGAGGAATGTACACATCCCCAAAAAGCTCCTCAATTCCTTGACTGAGGTGGGGGTAGGCCACTCACGAATCGCCTTCTCCTTGTCTGGAGTTATCATGTGTCCCTGGTCAAACATGATGTTGCCCAGAAACGTGACCTGGGACTTAAAGAACTCACACTTGCTTATTTTCAGCGTAAGTCTGGCTGCCTTTAACCGCTCCACCACTTGCCAAAGGTGAACTGCATGGGACTCCTGATCTGGGGAAAACACAAGGATATCATCCATGTAGGCGACCGCGCATACCCCTAACAGAGCCCCCAACGCTGCATCAATGCAGCGTTGGGGGCTCTGTTAGGGGTATTCATAAGCCCAAAGGGCATGACCTAAAACTGGAAAATTTCTTTTCTGGTATGGAATGCGTTTAACCACTCCAGGCCCTTCTTTATCCGGATTTGATTGAATGCATTGAGGCAGTCCAACTCGGAGAAAACTTTTGCCTTTTCCACATAGCGTGCAATCTGGGAATCTAAAGGGATGGGATGGAGGTATGGTACAGTGACATTGTTAAGGTTCCTGTAGTCCACACATGAGTGTAAAGTACCATCAGACTTCT
>JAKSZP010014013.1:0-23672 GCA_022478985.1 Massospora cicadina | reverse complement strand
GTCCAGCCTTTTATAGTTCAGCTGCTACAGACACTAAATTCTTAGAGTGATTCTCTTCATTGGGAGTGTGGATTATGTTGTTATCCACATAGGAATTTCACAGGAGAATTTAAGATCCCCTAGGGCATCATCAAATCGGCACTGAAACAAAGCATAGGCGGTTTCAAATTCAAAGGGCATTGTCATGATAGCGGCAGATGAAGTTTAGACCGTCCTGTCAGTCTAGATGCAAAAAGACTCAAAAGGAAAGCCCAAATGCTAGGGGCGATGCTGCATGAATGACACATAATGTGCTGTGAGAGACTTAAAAAGCTAAGTCTGTGTACCATAATTGTAAATAGCAACCTGGCAATGAACCAAACTTTCACAGCCCCAGGGCCCATGGGTTTGGGTGCTAATAAAAGTGGGATTGTGCTGAATATTTTGAATTTCAGAATAGAAAAATTGAATTTGGGTATGGAAAATTTTATATTTTCAATATAAAAATTGACTGTCAATTTTCTCATTGTGTTTTTAATGTTAATTGGGCAATCAATTTTTGGAGTAGTATGGGAAAGCGCAAGATTGGGGCCCTCAAGGCTTAGCTAAACCAGAAAACTTTGAGCAAGTGAGAGATACGACCTTAATTTAAATTAACTTTAAAGTTATTAGTGGTGGGGTAAGTCACAGTTAGTTTGTCTTTGGACTCCCAAATTGTGGATTTGCCATGGTTCCAAAATTTAGCACATTAGCGTGTTTCCTGATGGGCAACATGTACCTCCCAAGGCCACCCCACATAGGGGCAGTCCTAAGAGGTTGGGAACAGGTTTGGGGCACCCATCCCACCCATGCCTGGTACTTTGGCATTAATTTGGCTAAACGGGATCCTTTGGATGAGGAATTTTAAAACTTAAGGTGAGGTTTTGAACTGGAGGCATTTTTGATGATGGCTTAATGCCTTTGGCGAGTTTGACCAGAGATTTAATATTTGACGCTATCTTCATTGAAGGCACACGCCTGTCAGGCTTTATTCCTGATATTTTCAGAGAGTTTCAGACTGGTGACAATTTTTGACAATGGCCCAATGACTTTTAAGAGTGTTACCAAATCTTTGATATTTACCCCCTTTCCCACTGGATGTATTCAGCCGCTTTGGATTTGTTACCAATATTTTATGAATTTCAACTATTGAGACCAAAGATTTGTCACTATTAATCATATTTATCCCTTTTGACCCATGTGGATGCTTATTCTTTGCCAACTAGCTTCAGGACCCTCAATTCGCCATATTAATTCTTCAGACGTAAGAATTGGGGTGGGGGCGGGATCCTCAAAGGGTAAGCCATGACCCACCGCTCGTCCACTGCATGAGCAAGGTCGCCCTGAAAGATGAGGGGGGCCACCAGCCTTCTTGGCCCAATCTTGGATGGGAAAGGAAACATCCCCCAATCCAAACGAAGGGGCGCTCCTCCAGACTTACAGGAATAACTTCAAACTAGTAAATGCCATACTGGGTATGAATTGAATTCAGCCACTCCTGGCCATTCTTGACCCGCACCTGATGGAAAGCGTTCACCAAATCAAGTTTGGACAACACCTTAGATCTGGAAATATTTCGAGGGAAATCTCTGCCTCCAAGGGCTAAGGGTAGGGATCAGGAACCGTCACATAATTTAAGTCTCCATAATCCATCATGATCTAAAGTACCATCTGGATTCTGGGAGAAGACCACAGGGGAGGACAGAGAAGAGTTTTTCTTAACCATCCACCCCTTCTTCACCATTTCATTAATACACGTCTTTAAAGCCTGGTCTTATGCTGCTGTGTAGGGATATATGGGCAGTTGAGTTTTATAAGATCCACTGTTATCTGGATCTTAGATCAATTTCTGAGTGATTGGCCAGCTTAATGGTCCCTTACATGTCAAAAACTGACTTTATAGAGTGATGGTGATCAGAAAATTAAGAAGCTTAGGCACAACAACAATGGAGGAGTATTTTTGGTAACCGCTAAAGCACTGCTGTTGCCAGGGTGAGAAAAAGGGAATTTCACCTTGTTGAGCATTAAAGTAGAAGGCTAGTATATTTAGCTAAGTTGAAACTTACTAACTAGCGGCGCCACCATCATACCCCAAAAATCAATGGGTAACACAATTCTGGGATTGCCAAAAAGTGAGCTAAAAATTTTATTTGTTGGCCACAAAGAGCAAGGGTTCACATAAAGGGAGTGTAACCATAGGACCAGTGATGCCCCCAAGACATGTGGACCTGAGGTAAATGCAAGATCCAAAGCCTGAACTCTTTTAAGTCAATGTAATTCTCCTGAGGCACCAGTATTAACTAAAGCCATTACAGTAAACATCCAATGCCCTATATATGTTTTAATGGTAAACAAAAAGCATGCATTATCCACACATTCTACATATAAAGAAGAAAAGAGTTGTCGCGATTCCAATATGACTGGATGATAAGCCTTAGGTCATGAGGATGGGACAGATGGATCCGCTGAGATTGATATGAGTAATGGTAATTTGAGAACCTTGAAATTAGGCGATATTGGGTTGTTGGTAAATCGCCTTAAATTGGGCGTCGTGAGATTAACAAATGAAGAATTGACATAACCAATGAGATACAGTGAATTGAGTTACTAAGCTGTGTAAGTAGTATCATCCAAAATTGTTATTATATAAGCAGGATGAGATTATTGAGGAAGGTTAGGTTTTTGTAGTTTGGAGTTAGCGGAACAGAGGGAATCAACTGTAATAAATATATTAATAAAGAAGAGTTGTGGGAGCAAGTGCTCCATATTTATTTTATAAGTCTATTATTTTGTTTTCAGGACAACAATCCTCACATCGTTGATCTTACCTGCTCAGTGGGTCAAACCCTGTGCCAAAAACCTTTGGCGTATCCCTCACATATTACCAATTTTACAACAGCGGTTCTCACTACAGGGGGCCCATTGATCAATTATAATATGATAAAAACTCATTTGCCTGCCATGTTGCCTCAAGTTGCCTATGTGGAGCCGAAACTGGCGTATGATGCTGTGCTTAAAAAACAAGAGGAGCTGCTCCAGGAGGTCTACTGCAATAAGCTGCCCCCATTTGATCGCGAAGGGTATATCTATGAGTACTTTAAGCGATTTGATATTGCAACTGAAGGAGTCTCAGATTAATGAAGAGCAAAACTGTTGATTTCTTCCTTGGATGTCGGAAGTGCTGATCAAGTTGTCTATTACCTTTTAGGCAATTCCCTTATAAACCAAGAAGTCAAAGACATGGTGCTGCAGATGTTTGGTGGAACTGCAAAGATGTCGGAGTGGAAGGCCAAATTTTTGACCATTAAGTTTCAGTGGAATGAAACCCTCACTGCGTTTGCTGAGCGATTGAAAGTGGAAGCTCACATACTAATTGGGGCTGGAGTTTTATCCAAAGTGGAAGTGTGTATTGCGATGACTTCTGCTGTGAATCCATACTATGAGTTACATAATGTTATGGCCACACTGTCAGATGAAGATGTACCTTTGCTTAAACTTGTTCAGTTTTTGCACTGTATATCAGTCAACTTCCTTCCACCTAATGCTGAGCGGAGTCCTTCTGCTATAACTGCTGAATCATCAAAATTTGGGGAACATTGGCAGTCCAGTGCAGATTTACCCAGGTTATCATCAAAAGTTAAACGTCCAATCCATTCCTGCTTATTGTCCCTGAGCTAACTATCGCCCTAGACCTGTTTATGCTGATCACTTCCAGCTTAACTATCGTCGTGGTTTGTATCACATTAATCAGGGATGTGAGCCCTATGGGGTTAGCTGTTTTAAATGCAGTCGTCAGGGGCATATGGCACGATGGTGCCCTAATCAACTGGTCTCTTGTGTACATCTGGAACAGTACGGCCAAGGAAAAGTCAGAGCGGAGTAAAGAAGGGACTCTCTATCTCCGCTATACCAAACCAAGACATCCCAATTTAAAAAAATTAGAATAATCAGCAGAAATTTTCTTGCACAATGAGTCAGTTTTATATCAGCATCCGGTTGTAGGGGTGAATGTCTTGACACAAATACAGTCAGCGACTATGGAGGAAAAGGGTCTCAGATGCATGTTGAGCCATATGCCTGTCAAATGTTCTACCAAGTAACCCCTGAAAAGTTAGACTCCTCCTCAGATGCACCTTTTTTGCAAGCAGTAAGCGTCGCTCTTCCAGCCAAAACTATTACAAACCAATACCCCAGAGTTGGTGAGAGGATTGCGTGTTTCATTGGAAACAGAGATTATTTAGATGTCCATATTATTAACAGTTGAGATGCATCCTACTCTGAATGTACTTACTGTGACCTGATTGTAACTAAGACCCGAGTCCATTCTATCATAGATACTGATGCCCCCACAACATAGTCTCCACCAAATTGGTAGCCAGGTTGGCATTAAAACCAGATGGGGAACACCAGATGGTATACGGCCCTGCTGGAGTGGAGAATACGGTCTCTGAGGGAGCATACAGTGCGCTTCCACTGAGGTTTGGTTCTATGTCATGTTAGCTCCAGCTATAGTGTTACCAAATAGCAATTATGATCTGTTAATTGGAACTGCCTTCTTGCGGCACAATGGGGCTGTTATTGATATGACAAATGAGATTTTTGAAATATTGGGTCAGCGTATTGCAGTCCATTTCACCTCTAATGGAGTACCTAATGATCCGGTGCATATGGGGAATATTAATCTAGCCTATAGTGATGGAGTAATTTCAGTGCGCTACCATTGGTTAAAGGGCAAAACACCGGCCCTTCCCCAACAGATATATGAATATCAAGGGCTGCCGCTTAGAGCTGCTGTACCTATATCTATTCAATCTGGGCATCAAGTTATATTGAACACTGATTTGGTGATTGAAATTCCGGATGGTCTCTATAGGGAGGTTATTGGGCCATATCAGCAATCACGGTTTGAGCCCAACGTGTCCTCAGGCATAATTTTACCAGGGCAAGGGGAGATCAAATTTTTTGCTTGAAAATATACAAACAGTACCACTGCAAATCCGCTGCCACCAAATAGTGGCATACTTACACTTAATCCCCATTGATGAGATTCTTTTGGTTCATGAATTTGGGTCGCTGGAGGAATTTGGTCTGCTTTTCAAAACACAGCACAGTGTAATGGCAGTTGTATCATGTGATGAATTAATGGGGCTGTTGGAACCACAGAAGGATAGGGAAATCGCTTTATTTCAAAAATATAAAGAGTTTTTTGCTGTCAACAACCATGATTTAGGATGTGCGCGGGGGGTGAACAATAGGCTGGACACTGGAGATCATCCACCCATCAGGTCAAGGCTGATCCGCCAATCATGGGTGGCAGAAGATGTAGTAACCAAGGAAATTGACAAGCTATTAGTGCAAGGGATGCTTGAACTGTCGAAGAGTCCATGGGTTTTACTCATTCTAATTGTTAAAAAGAAGGACGGCACCAACCATGGAGTAATTGACTACTGAAAGCTCAACAGCATCACTAAAAAGGACTCATATCCCTTAACACGGATTGATGACGCTTTATATAGGCTAGGGGGAGCTTGTTTTTTCTCATCTAAGGACCTGATCTTAGGCTATTGGCAAATCAAGTTGCCACTGGTGGAGCAGGAGAAGTGCGCAGTAATCACATCAAAAAGTCTTTTCCAACCAGCCTGGATGCCACAAGGGCTGTGTAATGCCCCAGCTACGTTTCAACGAGCAATGTATACTATTCTGGGGGACCTAAAACTGTCGTGTGTCCTTGTATACCTTGACAACATCAATGTTTTCTCTCAAACCTTCTCCAATCACCTCTACCATTTAAAAGCTGTATTCCGCCGGCTTGCTGAGGCCAACATCAAGATTAAACCCCAGAAATGCCACTTCTTTAAGGACCAGCTGGAGTACATGGGGTTTGTGGTTGATGCCACAGGGCTGAGACCTCAACCAGCCAAAGTGGAGTTATTCAAAAAATGACTCCACCCAACAGTAAGCAGGATATACAGGTCTTTTTAGGAATGGTCAGATATTACTGGCGCTTCATCCCTAACTTCAGCTGTATTGGCGGCCCACTATTTGAGTTATTAAGAAAGGACGCTATGTTTATATGGACGGAATTTCAGCAACGCGCTTTTGATACGCTTTGAATGGCGTTAACCAGTGCACCAGTGTTATGATATCTCAATTTCAAAAGAGAGTTCATTGTTCAGATGGATGCATCCCTTTCCGCTGGAGTGGAGAAATGTCTGAATTTTAACCAGATGGAATCCTCCAATGGTTTAAGCGTTATTTGGGATAATATGGCCAATCCTAGTGGATTGGCTTATTGACTAAATTTCGTGTTATATGATGTGATTGATGGTTCATTGCTCCCCAATTTGGGTTGAGCTTAAATTAGTATTCCACCAAGTTTGGAAGTAGGTTTGAGTGAAGCCAATTGGTGGCCCCAAATTAGTATAAGGATCACCAGCAACTAATAGCCAAGGATGATCCAATCAGTATCAATAAGCAGAATCAGTGGTCGACGCCAATGGCCATTCATGGTCTGTTGTGGAATTTCCAATGGAAAGCTGATGTATTTGCTTCAAACGTTTGCTGCCTGTACTGATAATCCAATATTGGTGGATCTGACAATTATGAGTTCGAGGTGGCCAAAGTTGTTTCTGGTGCCTCATTTATTATTAGATAAGAAGAGAAGTGATGTCGGCGAGATGCTGAGATATTCCAAGTTAAAGTGAGCAACCAAAGTTGTTTCTGGTGCATTATTATCAACTCGAAGGTCAAATACAAATTTAACGTTTAATTAAGATAATTTAATTATATGGCTCACCAGCAAATTAAGGCCAAGGATGAGCCAAAACTAATTTGGACATTGGGAAGGATGAAGTGAGAGAGTCGATGCCAGGGAAGAAGATTAATATAGTAGAAGAAGAAGAGAAGCGGTTGGCTGGTAGAACCAGTGGAAGAGCTGATAGGTCAGTGGTGGGCGCAGTAGCCCTTTTGTAAATAGTATAAATACCTGGGACTTCCCTTTCAATAAACATCTCCCTTTGCCTATTCTACCTATTGTTATATGTTTATTAATTATTTCGTTGGTTGGAGTTTAGACTAGGAAATCCTCGAATGGCATGGGTGACATGCCAAGGGTTAGTCAGTGCTGCTAGCCCCAACTTTTAAGGTGAAATGGCAAGGGCTGACCAGTATTCATACTGGTTGGACTGCCAACTAGCAGAGACCATAGTCAAATTTCCAAGAAGAGTCTTTTCAGATGGGGTAACCCTGGAAGGGTTGCGCACCCTAAAACCTTTATCAGTAATTTAGTGAGCACAGCATCAGCCTGGATATAAGACGAATGTGCAGAAGTAGAATCTTCAGAGTCAGATAAGGGGCGCACTTTTGAAAGAGCATAGTAAAAGGTTTTAATGTGACGCTATTCCTACACCTTCTCAACAGCAGCCTTGTGGGCGGTTGAGAGCTGGGGCTTCCTGTCTATGCTGATTGCAATCTCCATCAACCAGTCACTTACCATTTTTATAATTGGGAAGGATACTCCAGTGTGGGCTGGTCCATTTATACCATTAAAGCCTCTACAGACCCCTGTGAAGTGACAGCGCCAACCTCAGGGTGACAACCTAGGCCCTTGTTGTTAGAGCATAGCTATATATAAATGTACTCTATCACTTTTGGTTCATTTTAAGGGGCAGCGGGTGCAAAAGTCAAGAGCTTGAGGTTCACTTTTCCCTTAGAACCATCCACCAATCTATCACTTGTTTTGCCCCTATTGTCCATTTCTAACACCTGGCTGTAACCTATTGTGAGAAAACTAGGGGTCCCACCGACTCTGGTTTTTTACAGTGAGGGGAGGGCGATGCAAGAATTGTGGGTGGTGCTGCACAAGCTAATAGGTATGCTGCATGCTTTTAACATGAGTATGCCTCGGACAACCACTAAGGGCGCTTGTAAGGGGGAACATAAACATTGGGTGGAAGAAAAGCCGTTAAAATCAAAAAGGGTTCGAAACAACAACTGCACCTTTATTATATATGGTCGGTTTGTAATGTTAGGACTCCAGCGTACTAAGGAAAGAACTGGCTTCCTACGTGGGTATGCTAAGACCCACAAGACCAGCCACAGTCCACATGGCACAGCTAATTTCTTAGAGCTCTGGGGGCACGTTGGAGGGAGGTGTGGAAAGGCTCCATCCTGGCGAGTTGTTGCCTATATTTTGCGTTTTATATAATAGAATAAACTATAAAGACAGATTTAAGATAATAAAAGATTAATAATCTCAGATGGATAGTAATAAAAGCAGATATCTCAACACCCTACTAGCAGTGTGGAGGGTTATATGGTGGAAAGGGGGAAAAACTACTGATTTGAATCACATTAGGGGACCTGTTTCATTTTTTAAATTTATCAATTTATAGATCTGTTTCCCAATTTTGCATTGATGGTATCACCCAAAGTTTTAATATATTCTCATACATTTTCTTAATTCTGAAGGTCCAAATTCTCATTTTTGATTTTGGACTGGAGTTACAAGTTTAAAACCTGCTTCCACCCTCTTTTTCTTGAGTTTTGTTCAAATTTTGCTTTCAAATAAGTTTCCCCATCTATATTAACTTCAGGTTGAACCACTAGTTGGGGGCAAGGAATGGGGACTGTGGTGGAGGGCTTTTGAAATTTTCCTTAAATTTTCAAAAATGTTTATTTTCCTTTAAATAAAATGATCAAATTTTGACACTAGGATGGGTTTGGGTTTGAGGGTAAGGGTGTGAGGGGCATGCGTTAAACAGGGGGCAGCAGTCACCCATCTCTCATATAGGGTATTACCTAGGTCAGATATTTGGGTGAGAGGAAAGCCTTAGGATTTGAACCCTTTTTAGTTCTAAAGGGGTACACACCCTGTCCAGCTTAATGGCTGTCCCCTGAGGCCTTACATGCAGTTCTGCTACAAAAAAGGTAAAGGCTGGGTGGATCATCCTAAAATCTACTTTAGTTGAAAAATGATACCCCAAAAAATGGACATTTTAGTGTCCAAAAAGGGCCTTGGCAATCATCTCAGCCCTAGAGGAATGAAGCATCATTTGCTGCAAGCCCAGAACCTTATTATTATCAAAACTGAAAACTGCGGAATAAATTCATGAGCCTAAAGCATATCTACCAGTACCAGGCCCATTGGCATTGGAGCTGGCCTGGAACGATTTCAAGGTTGAGTACATGCCAGGGGAGAGCAACTTTACCATGGACCTCTTTGGGTAAGACACAAAGATGGTGTTTTCAAGGAGGAGCGTATGAAAACAACTTAACAAACATTTTGCCTCCAAACATAGTTGCCGCAATTCAAGTTGCCCATCCTGACATGGAAGACAAGATCTTGATTTATCAAAACAACTCATAAAAAAAGGCCCGCCTTTGAGGTTTTGAGGAGTGAGCAGTGAACACCAAATAACTACCAAAAGAAAAAGGCCTCAATCTTATAAAGGATATCTATGGCTTCCATGCCACAAACTCCAGGAGGAAGTGATAAGCACCGACCACAACCACCACTTGGCGGGACATTTGGCAGTAGACAAATGTTAGATCTCCTTTCGCTAACTAGTGATGGCCTAGAATACCTAATTTTGTGAGAAAATACATTGAAAGATTTGTTACCTGCACCCACTACAAACAGTCCAGAAGAAACCCATGGGAAACTTAAGCCCTTCAGGTTGAGGAATGCTGTAGTCTTTACTGAGTGTATACTTCATTATAGGACTTCTAAAATCAAAACTAATTGATGATGTCATGATGATAATAAACAGGCTGCCAAAGAACGCCAAGTTCTTTCTTCTTGAATCTAAGATCTTGTTGAAAGGACAGAAAAATCGATATGAACAAAGTATTTGCACGCTATGGTCTCGCTGAGGAGATAGTGTTGGATAGGGGCCACATTTCTCCCATGTTTTTGAAAAAGATCTTCTAAAAACCTCAAAGTTATATTTTACTAATCCTCAGTTTACAAACTACAATTGGATAGCCAAACGGAAAGAGTTAACCAACTCTTTAAACAATACCTGCGTTTCTATATGACCACTCAAAAAGAAGGCTGGACTGACTGGCTGAAACTCGGTTCAATTCAATTACAATAGCGTCATATACTTGTTGGTGAGAATGTCACTTTTTTTGTGAACCACAAGTTATATACAAAGATGGTAAAAGACCACTCCAGAAGTCCAAACCCCACTGCAAACAACCTGGTGACAGAGATTATATATAACCTAAAACCTTGCAAGTGTATCTCATTAAGGCAATAGAGGTGTTAGAAAGGAAAGTGGATGCCCACGGTTCTGAGGCACCAGTACTCTAAGTAAAAAACCTGGTGATGATCAATAAAAAGAATTACTTGGCCCCGTTGGATGAAAGAAATTTGGATTGGCTGCCTAAGGCCCGTTCAAAGTCATCCATTAGGTAAATAAACTGGCCTACAAACTCAATTTCCCTGAAGGTTTGTGCACATACCCTGTCTTTCATGTTTCAAATATATTAAAATCAAAGGAACCTGCTTTCTGAAAAGTCTAAACCATTTTACTTTGGCAACACTAGTGAGGCCAAGTATGAGGTTAAAGAAATTCTTTAAACAAAGATCTCAAGGAAGGTATTTGCATTTGGTCAACTAGGCTGGCTATCCCATGGAAGAGTCCTTTGGCAAACTGAAAAAATGCTCTAACTTAACACAGAATGTTGAAGAATTATGGAAGTGGAGGGGGCTCTCCTCTGGGGAAGGTGATGCATTGGTCAATAATTTGCCTGACCGCCACATAGCCCTAATATTCCTTATTGTCAAGATTGAAGCATATCAGATGGCTTACAAAGGCAAAGAGCTTAAAAATGGTATTTTAATGTTAATCTGATCATAAGTTTAGATAAATGTATTAGAGGGCTACAATGTCAAAGTTTGTCATTATAAAAGCAATTTGATAATTTAGATGAACTAAACTAAAATAGATTGATTTAAAGTATAGAGATAATATTGAGAATGGAACTACTGTATTAGAGATGAACTGATGGTTAAAATTAGATGAAGAAAGGTTTTTTAACCACGGAGATACCTGTCTGAGGATCTAAAAGTATCTAGATTGATATGAGAGATCAGAGTGTTATAAATTAGGGTGGTACCGTTGGGATCAATTAGAAAGTTTTACAGATCAAAACCACTTGAACAACAGACAGAAGATTGGCAGTCCTCCAAACACACTGAAATTATAATAAAATATGAGCTTGCCCACAACACTTTTATTTATTTTAATAATTGCAGCGACTCCTTGCTGTTCCGCTCTTTCTCTCTACTAACAACCTTTTTTATCAAACACCCATTTTGCTTACATATCAGCGGCTTCATACAATACTTTTCTCATATCTTAGACTTTTTTATTCTGCCAATACTCATTGTTTTCATCTAATATTCTTCAACTCTCTATCGCCCTAATTTGAGGCGATCTAAATTACATTTTAAAAATATCAACATCACCTTATCGCAACTCTCTTTAACCGCTCAAAGTCACTTTTGAGCGATTTTAAATTTAAGTTTATTTATCTACAGCCATCTGCCCAAAAACCTATTCTTTGATGTCCTTGGCTCTGCCGCCTGCCACCCCAGTGTGGGGTAGCAGTGCACCCCCACCTAGCGTTTTCCGCCCTGCAGGCAAGCGCGTTCAGACGGGTTCAAACAGCCCGCCCACTACTTCCAACCGTTTTGTCCCCCCACGGGACTTAGCGCTCCACCTGGCGCGCGTCCACCCTTCTCGCCCCCATCCTCTCGCCCTCCCTCGCTCTGCTATCCGCTATTGCCTCAGAGTGGACTATGGGCGTTTGTTCCCATATGTCAATAAGGCAATTATTGACCTAGCCACTACAGCCTTTGCGCCAGTTGGCTTTATAGACTTCCGCCCTTTTAAGGGCTACTTTGACGTTGGGTTCCAATCTGAGGAGGATGCTGAAGCGGCAGCACAAACTCCTCTAATTTATAAAAAACCCACATTCCCACAACCCGTACTCGCCTCCCTTCAGACACCATGCTAGTGGTATCCTTTGCAAATCTCCCATCCCACCTTCCACCCCAGGTTTTGCATGACCAGTTGGTCGCGGGGCTCATGGCTTATGGCACTCAGCCCAACCTCATCTTTGCCATTCCATCTGGTGCAGAACGCCTTGCTGCTCCTCGTGCAACAGCCACCATCATACCACACCACCCTACCATAGCTTAACAAATCCCACCCCGCGCTAGTGTGGCTGCAGCGCCAGATCATTTCTTTTGGGCTCATGTCGATAATGGTAGGCAGATTTGTTCCCTCTGCTTTGGCATCGACCATGCAAAAAGAGCGTGCCCTAAGGCCAAATCCGCTGATGCAACTTCTGAGCCCCCTCTGGAGGTTCAGTATGGGGCACTTTGCTGCCCCCTCCCACCCTCCAATCTCGTTCAGTGGGCCCACATGGAAAATCAGCCCCACCCAAAACCTCCATCCTCACTCTCCCACCTAAATCTAAGCCAGCCAATCAGAGCAATGCTTGGACCAACATTCACACCCAAGCAGCTGCCCATTCGCCCAAACCTACCCACTCAAATTTAAATGCCACTATTCCAGTGAACCAAAATCCATGGGATCTATTGGCTGAAACTGATGAATCAGGTAATATCCTCATTAGTAAGCATACAGGTCAACCTCTCTGCCATGGCGATTATGGTCGGGCAGAATTTTTCCTTCCCAACTTCGATGAAACCCCTACCCCTCGCCATTTCGCTCCTCTACCCAATACAGCCCCTTCCAAAGTGACCACCAGCTCGCCTTAGCTGCGGTGGCCTCTCCTCATTGCCCAAAACTACGCACCGCGGTGGCCCAGTCAGTGGCTCAGCTCCAGCATGGCCTGCCCACCATCTTCTTCCCCCCGACTTCCCTAAATCTCCCTGCAGTGACATCTCAAAACTATTTGATGATGCTGAAATCGCTGTTATGAATGTCGCAACGCTTGCTTCATTCAACCCCTCAGCCAAAATCACCCGCCACAGTATCTCCCTTTTCACCCAACTTCCTGAAGCCCGCAAAGAAGCTGAAGTTCTCCTCGCAGCTTTTGTTGAAACACTTTCCCATCATTATCTTGATGCAGAAGTGGAAAACTCCTACTACGCTGACCTCAGCCCCCACTATGCAGATGCCCCAACGCCCTGGCTCTCTGCTCTGATCCGGTACTGTAACCAACACCCCTTGATCGAGGTGGGTCTTTCTGAAAACCAACCCCCCGACCCCTCCTCACCCTCTACCATGGTGGGTTAAGCAGTTTCTGCTTCCCACCTGGTTAGTAGTTTGTTTTGCCGTTTTGAGTGTTGTGATCGGTACTGTCTGTCCCCTGGTCAGCATACCTCGAATAAATCTAACATCACCTTATCGCCTTATAAAAAGTTTTCTTTCTCGTTGCAATCACTTTTGCAACCTATTCAATTCAAGACTGATTTTAGTTTGATAATCTCACAGAGGAGATTAGTCTGCGCCCATGTCAGGGAGCAGTTGGGCAAGCAAGGTAAGAGGAGCAGGTGGAAGGCCCGCGGCCTCCAACATTCAAAAACGCCCCGGAGAATCTGGCGGAATAGACAAAAATCTTAAAAAACTGGCAGTCATGATTTCCCCAGAGATACTCTCATGGCAAGCACGATGCAACCAGTACATCAACATGCCACACTCCCAGCCCTTTCATCGGTGGAATTCAGAGTCCACGTGTATCTGTACATCCAAAAAACGGCCTTATGGGAAAAATTTTGTGAAGATTTATACACAATTTTCCCAACCGCGGTGTACGTTGCACCTCACTCCATGTCATGCAGTTGGCTGGATCTGAGTTTTGAAAACAAGGAGGCAGAAGACGAGGATGCAGCAGTGCGCATAGTGGTCAACCTCCCTGAAGGGCAATGAGTCATCAAAACTAAATGCATCAGATGGTCAAAATCAAACCAAATTTTCCTCACATTTGACTTTTTGCCTACTACGGCAAAATGTGACATTTTGGAACAACACCTCAAAGATGATCTTGCCATATACAGTGAAATACAATCTTTCAAAATGCAACGCTTCACGCTGATGCCACACATATGCACCGGCAAAGCCATCACAGTTCTGACCCCAACTGAGGAGATTGTGAAGGACCTAACCCAGATCCTGCACTCCACTTTTAAAGATATTGCAGGGTATACCATCCACCCATTCCGGGTGACCGTGGACAGCGCGCCCCCCATTTGCACCCACTGTGATGTGTTCAGCCATAAGGCACACGCATGCCCCATCAAGGAGGGCGTCACATTCCAAGAGCACCCCTCGGCGGCCATGGCCAACGGAGAGACACACTACAAACCAACTGAAAGCACCAAGGAAGCTTTCCCGTGGGGAGCACAAGGCTGCTACCTATTGGTAAAGCCTATCTCCCTGCAAGAGCGGAAGAAGGCCAAGCAGGCCCATAGGGCCGCGGCCAAGGAAGCGGCCAAGGTCACCACCGCTATCCCACACTCACAACACCAGGATGACATGGAAACCTTCATGGCGGAAGCAACTTGGGAATACATCAACCAATCAGATTGGGAAGCCCATGCTGAGCGGGCCACTCAATCTGAGGATCCAATGGGAGACTCAATCTCACCCAATCGTTGCACCCAAGCTCTGGTTGAAACCGACTTGGGACCTATCCCAACTGAAAATTTTTTTTGACCAGGTCAACGGTGCACTGAACTCATCCGCACCACAAAAAATTTGTCTGATATCAGGAAAACAAAAAGCGAAGGCTAAAGCCAACGCGACTCTTTCCACAAAAATCAACAAAAACTCTGATAGTGTTGCTGCTAAGACCCACGCTGCTGTGAAAGCCCGTGGGGATCTAGAAGAGGCTGGTGGGCCTGGGGGCCCACCCCTCACACCTAAGGTGTGATGGGGGAAACCTTCACTTTAGGGATGTTGAATATCGCTGGACTCAAGGCCTCCCCGTCCTGGGCTAGGAAACTGAGTTTTTTACAACACAATTTACCCGTGGACATCCTGGCCATCCAGGAGTCCCACTGTCCATGAGGTTCCGAGGAAACTTGGAAAACAATGCTCCTCCCATCCCTATCCTTTTGGTCAAAGCACTGTGGGGTGAAAATTCAGAAAAATAATTTTTTCAAATTTATATCCTCAGAAACATTCCTAAATGGCTGAGTGCTCATTGTCACTTTCTCGTGGGCTGACGTAGCACATGCAATCATCAACATCTATGCCCCAAATGGTGCACACAAGCGTCAGGAATATTCTCATCGGTCAAATCCCTCCTGCTACCCCCAGACTCTTTCCTAGTCGGCGACATGAACTGTTGGCTAACCGCACCAATGGACCTGTGGCCTTCCTCACCCCACGCCCCACAGGGTCACGTAGAACTACGCGTTCTAAAGGCCACCCTTGGGTTAATGGATGCGCTGCCATGACATGCCCCGCTGCTCAAAAACATGATGCGTCCCCACGTCCACAACAGCCAATGAAGGTCCATGACCCGCATCAACCTTATTCTAACACCGGCGAAATTCCAACCCCACATCTCCCACTTCAAAACAACAAAAATGGAATTCTCTGACCATCAGCTGGTCTAGTTAACCTACCACCTACCTGTCACAGTTGCTAAGGCCCCACATTGGTGCAAAATCCGCCCCCCTGAGCTTGTGTCACCAGGATTTTCCTCATGGGTGGAAGAGGCAACTTTGGCAAAAAAGTTTGTTGCACCGTTTTGCATGGACCCCATTTCCACATGGGCAACTTTCAAAGAGGACACCATCCGCCACTCTCACCATCTCTCCTCCAGATGCTCACGCGCCACATTGGCGGTTATCTCACGTACTCTGGAGAATTGGCACACTTGGAGTCCAACATCCCAGTTACAGGATACAGCCCTGCATGGGGCCGGAAGTGGGCGGAGGCAGCCGCCCACCTCAACGCATTTGAAAGGCAACACAAACATCAGGTTTGTGTTCAATACAGGGCCACACGCATCACAAAAGTTGACAAGTGCACCGCATATTTTTTTAAAAAAATTTTCACACCACACCAGAGTGTGGCCTGCACACAGGTGTGAAGATCAGATAATTCTATTGCGGATACATCAGCTGAAGTGGCAATCGAAATGTAAAAATATTACTACAAGTTGTACCAAGCTGAACCAATTCAGCCGGCCAAAGTGGCAGAAATTCTTGACTGAGCTCATATCTGCACCATTTTCTGATACCCGGAAATAATGAATTTAATTACTCTGAACAAATTATGGACAGCCATTCGCGGTGCGCCAAACTGAAAATTCCCAGGCCCAGATGGCATTTCATATGAGTTCTACAAAAATATAACAAATATATATCCCCATTGCTGCTTGCCTCACTTAACCAAAGTCTGTTAGAAATGCGCCTCCTACCAGGAGGACATGAGGCCTTTACTGTCACACTCTTCAAGAAAGGGGATAAGCTAGACTTAGCCAACTGGCGCCTCATTTCTCTAACAAACACAGACACTAAAATTTTAACAAAAATTATGGACAACCAATTAGGGACTGTAGCATCTGCCACCATCTCCTCAGAACAATTCAGTTTCATCCACAGAAGGTAGATTTGGGATAACATGCACTCTGTGGCTAATGTGTATCAGTCCACAGCCTCTGGGGCACTTGTATTCTTGGACCAACAAAAGGCCTATGATAGAGTAAACTGGGAATACCTTAAGGCCGCCTCCATCAATTCCGCTTTCCCCCTCGCTTCATCAACTGGGTAATGCTGCTCACGGAATCTGCAACAATGGCAGTGCGTGGCCCTGGCTTCCTAACGGAAGTAGTCCGCCCTCAAAGGGGCTTGCGGCAAGGGGACCCCCTCAGCCCACTCTTATACAACTTCAGTCTTGACCCACTACTGCGAAATGTGAATGCCCAACTCACTGGGGTCCATGTGCCGGGGCCAAGCCCCATTCAAGATATTGGCGTTCGCAGATGATTGTGTGGTTGGGGTGTCTACTAATCAAGATGCACGTGCGCTTGAAGATCTCATCCAGGAATATTCCCAGGTAAGCAACGCGGCACTGAACGCCTCCAAAACCGAAATCATCCTCCTTGGTCGGTTTCAGAATTGCTGGACCCCAGCAATTAGTTCACAACCCGGGCCATCTGCTCGCCCACGTCCACGCCTTACTAACTCAACACACACCACTACATTGGTGCTCTCCTTCATGCCACGTCCTACCATAGGACCGGTGCGCCATCTGGGCATGTGGATGGAGGCAGGCGGATACGCGTCAGCAGTAATGGAGTGCCATATTCTGGACAACGTAACGAAGTGAATCCCCTCTCTCAGAGCCCACCCTACTTCCCTTACGGGCAGGGTTGTTTTAGCCAACTCTATGCTCCTATCCAAAGTCTGGTTTGGAGCCCACGCCATCCCCTTCTCCCCAAGCTTTTTCAAATCCTTGTATGCCTTGCTGCAAGGATGGCTTTGGTCAGGCCGCCCTCCACCAGTGCGGCTAGAGGTCATGTTTGGCCCTCGTCATCATGGTGGCATGGGCCTGCTTGACTTCAAAGCCCATGCTGCCAAGATCCTGGGCACCTGGATCGCGGCCATCAGCGCTCCTACACTCCCATCCCAACACTGGTACCGCGCAGCCCGCTCAAACTTCTCCTGCGCCTTAGGCCTCAACAATCCATCAAACCCCCACTCCCTGTTGAAATACCTCGCATCACACACATTGGCCACAGGTCCTCACGGGACTAAAACCCACAACAAACGAATCCTACTCTCCATGCGAAGCGCAGAGTGGAGAATTCATATTAGTGGACATACAACCCGAAGAGGCCGCCCCTCTCCTCAGTTCACACAAGAGGTACAGGGGCTACCCATCCATGATGGCGTGATCCCCATTCGGCCCCATGTCCTATCCAAGGTGGACTACCTGGACATGATGGACATCCCTTACTCCATTGAGACCCAAAAAACTATCTGGAAATACGTACATCACCCTCTGTTGCAGCCTCAAGTCCGCTCCCATGTGTGGCGCTGCCTGAGGTGGGTGTATCGTACAGCTGAGCGCTCTAACACTTTACACTCATCCTGTGTCGTGTGTGGCCAGTATGGAATGCTGTTCCACCGACTGGAGAAGTGCCCCACCTCTAAAGTGATATGGCGCGAAGTTCAACGCCTGCTGGGCCAGGATCAAACGCATCCCTTCAGTCTGTCAAGAGATATGTTTGCTCTATCAATGGCCTCCTCCCTTCCACCCTCCTCCATGCTCTGGTGGTTGCAACGCCATGTGGACCATCCACACGATTGTCTTAGATGCCATCGCAGGCTCCACCCTCACCCTCCCAGAAACTGTTCACAGATTCTGGTCTCAATTGGTGGACCACTTTCAAGCGTGGATGTTTGGATACCTCCCACCGCGTCGCCAACAGCTGGTCTCCTCCTGGTTCCCAGTCTGGTTCATCAAATCAGACCCCTTCCTCCACATGTGCTCAATAGTGGCTACGGCCCCTTCACACGTTCCCTCCCCCTCCCCATAAGTGGCGTTCCCGCTGGCAACAAGAGATAGCATCGCTTCTCTGGGGTGCCTCCCCTGGTACTAAGTTTGTCTTTCCTGAGTCATATTTGGAAGTGTCCGTCCCATGGTCAGCCTTCCCCGCAATAAATTTATAACCTTATCGCCTTGTTTGAAAGTGATCCATTAACAACCCATTATAACCCAATATTGCCTCATCTCAAGGCGCTCAAATACTCATAATTATCATCCTACTCTGCAGATTCTCACTATTCTGTCAACTCATCAGCGTTTATCATCCAGTCATAAAGGAATCTCGACTTTACCCCCCCTTGACTGGATGATAAGCCTCCTATTGTTTATATGCTTGGAGACACTTCACGTGTATGTGATTATTGATTTTTCTGCTTGCTGGGCCTTTGATGATATATTCATCAACACAAGTTTTCTTGATTATTTCGAAAAGCCAGCCCAAATGTTAGCCAACTTGTTTTTCCACTCAAACTCATGCTGGTCGTGGAACAAAACCATCTTGACTTCTTGGAATTGGGCCAGCCTGCTACATCATACCTGATTGGTGGCCCATTTTAATCTTCTTGGACAAGCTAGATGAGTACGCTTTCATTTGCATTTTTATCAACATGTTGACTAAATTTGTCAAGTAATGGTGATGATCTATTCCGCCAGTGTCTTCTAAGCACAAATAAAGCAATGCTAGAAGAGCGGGGTACCATCCATATAACAGTTGAAAGGGGCTCCTCATAGTAGAATGGTAGCTGATATTGTAAGTAAAAACAGCAGTAGATAGGAGGGAATTCTATTAAGAGGGTCTATTGGTTACCAACTTTCTAAGGATGTTCACCAGCATCCCATTTACCCGTTCAATCAATCCATAGTACTTGGGGTGATATGGAGTCATCAGAACCCCACGGATACCCATGTGCTCATTCAATTTGGGAAGGATGTGCGAGGTGAAGTTGGTTTCATTATTGGTAAGAATGAACTGAGGGCAGCCATGACACTGGATAATACATATAATTACAAACTTGACCACTGTGACCACACCTAAATACTGTATCGCCTGTAATTCAACCTACCAGTTCAAGTAGTCGTTAGCCACCTGAATGTACTTACACCAGTTGGCTCCTGTTGGTAGAGGCCTGATGACATCAAGGGAAAACGTATGCCATGAAAGATGTGGTTTCACTAACTGGTAAGATATCTTCTGGCAGAATGGCTTTTCCACTTGGCACTGTTGGCAGAAGCAAATGATTTCAAGCAAATCAAAGTTCAAGCTTTCCCAATAGTATCAAGGGTGCAACAACTCCATTGTCTTGGGCATACTACCATGTCTGGATGCCTTGTGGGCACTCATAATAATCCCAGGCCATGCTGAGGGTCGCAGAAAGTTCACCATAGAATCGCCAATCAACTTGTATAATTCCCATTATGTTGGAAGGTATTTGCTTGTATCCTGTTTAATTCTTTGATCAATTGGGGCAGTTCGTTATTGTATTTTAAAACGAGCATTTTCTCATACATCACATCACTGAGATCTGCCATCACAGTAATAATAGGCAATTGAGATAGACATTTGGCGTTCTGATGCTTAACACATGGGTGATGAAGGATCTCGAATCATAAGCCTGAGCTTAAGAGACCAATGAGCTAAACGCCCTTCAGGCTCTTTGAGGTTCTGCAACCAACGTAATGACGCATTATCCATTACAGCTTTAAGCTTTACCCCATGCAAATAGACTTAAATTGCTTAAATGCGTAGATAACTACTAAGCACTCCCACTCAGTCATGGTATAATTACGCTCATGGCAGTTCAGACTTTGACTGCAGTATGCAACAGGATGCCCCTATCCCTCGTTGTCTTTCTGAGAAAGTACCTCCTCAACAGCGGAAAGGGTTGCATCCATTTGAATGATAAACTCTCTATCAAAGTTTGGATAGCATAGCAGCGGCGCACTGACCAGCACCATTTAAAGTGAATCAAAGGCATATTGATGACGTTCCATCCAAACAAACACTGATTCATCCTTTACAAATTCAAATAAGACCCCCATTACAGCTGAAGTTAGGGATTAAGCATTGATATTAACTGACCATTCCCAAAAATACCTGTATATCACGTTTATTATTAGGTGTAGTCATTTTTCAGATAGCCTCCACCTTGGCTAGTGTGGTTCAGCCCTTTGGAGTCTACCACAGACCCCAGTTATTCTAACTGATCTTTGAAGAAATTACATTTTCGAGGCTTAATTCTGATTTTTGCCTCAGCGATCCAGCGGAATACTGCTTCTAGATTATCAATGTCCTCTGAAAAGGTTCAAGAGAATACATTGATATCATCAAGGTATACAAGGACACATGACAGCTTCAGGTAGTCGACGATAGTGTCTATGGATCATTGGAATGTAGCCAGGGGCATTACACAGCCCTTGGGACATATGGGTCAGTTTGAAAAGACCTTTGGATATGATTATGGCACATTTCTCCTGTTCCACTATGCGCAACTCAATTTGCCAGTAACCCAATATCAAGTCCATCGCTGAGAAGTAACAAGCTCCCCTTAAACAATCCAAAGCATCATTATTCTGCAGTAAGGGGTGCCAAGAAGTAGATATAACTGGACAATACGCTATACATTCTGAAAGATTGGAAATTAAAGTTGAGATGAGTCAAGCTTGAACTGAAAAGTTATATAAATGAAAAGTGAATCAATCAAAGTAGTGATAGTTTATAAAATCAAGGGAAGTCCACCAAAACCTTGAGATAGATGAAACTTCTAAAAAATGAATGAATAGGAGATTAATAAGCAGAGGATGCAATTGTCTTGGGAAGACTGATATTAAGATTGAGTGAAAGAATGAGAGAGCCTCTTTTTTTTAGTACTAGATGGGAGAGAGCGTCTTTTGGAGTAGGTTTGAAAGATAAGTCTGCAATTATAAAAAGTTAAATGAAGTATCAATAGGGGCGATTGCTCCATATATCATTTATTGGGTTTTCATTAAAATCGGTGATATCCATATCATCTGATTCAGTTGCTCAGTGGCTAATACCCTGTGTAAACCAACTCAGCAGAATCAAGCCATTACGCCAAAAAACTAACAGTAGTACAAATACAGGGGGCCACTGGTCAACTGTAGCTTATCGGCACTAGGGAAAAATGGTGAATTCTCACTCACTATAAAAAATCCTGATTGGATTTAATTCTTGACACGCTGAGGAAGCGCGGGAAGCAGCTTACATCGAACCAGTACTTTTTACAGTGACTGAGCCAGGTGATGAAGATGCTATGATTGATTTGCAATTAGAAACTTTTTCTGAGTTGGAAGCATATTAACAAAGTCAGTTTACAAATGTGACCCCCAGCATTTGCGTGGCATTATAGAATGCATCTGTGGGAGTATTGGCTCTACAAAGATGAGGCAGGGGAACATGCTTTGAGTTTGTTATACAATCAATGGGTCCAGGAAACCCGCTACACGTTGTATATGTCCTATCTGAATGCAACTACCACAGGGTTGTCTCATCAGCTTAGTTCCCATGGAACTAAAGAGTATTTAGTCATATATGTGCAGCCATCTATATGCCAGCTACTTTGTTTGCTGGATCGCCATAATATTGAGATTCGAGTGTCATGCAGTTCATTCAAGTGCAGCAGAATGATACTAGCCTCCTACTTGACAAACTTGATCACTCTTTTTTGCAGGTGCAGGGGGCGCTGGTAATGATGGACCACCATATTGGGGATGTCAGCCATCAATTTGAAGTTTTGGTTTCACAGTTAAATCAAGAGTTATCTCAAGTGATAGGGGAACTGTCGGATCAGTGCAGGCTACTGGCAGATTGGATTTGGGACATAACTGCGTTGTGAAGCAACACCAAGCATTTTATGATGGACCTGGTGAAATGGGCAGAAGCGCTAGAAGATGTGATAGCTTAAATTGGGGAGAGGAGAACGCAGACAGAGCAGCACATAATGGACCATGTTGGCTCTGTAGCAGCTGATTTTAGCCAACTTCACCTCGAGTGGAGTAATTATCAGATGGCTGACAATGCACTAATCCCCTTGCTGAAAACCCCTAAATCTCTCTAGTTTGCACGTCAGGTCAAGTAATAAATAATTGTTAGTTAGTCTGAGCGCAGTTGAGACATTCCTCTTCTGTTCATTGACATGGTAAAATACACAGATATGCAAGTATGGCTGGATACCCTTTGATGCGCCAATGAGGAACTGGTGCAATAATGAGATGCCCTCATTACCCAAGTAGACAACGCTAACTGGCGAGTGTGCGACACTGGCAGGCAGCACACAAGAATGCAGAGCAAAGTGGAATACATTTACTCATGATTTCAGGCAGTGAAGCGGAAGCTGGACTCTAAATGGGAATTCCATCGTGAATTTCAAAATCTGTATGAGACGCTTCAACAGGAATTTCAGGATGGCCGGTGTAGGTGTTACTCAGTTAAAGCAGAACGAATAATTAATGAACATTTTGATGAACAAGCCAATCTGGGACAAAAGAGACAGTTAGCAGTGAATTGGGGGAGGAATGCTATGGATCAGACGATGAGTATCCCTTGAGGGTCATGGCAGACCCTCCTAATAACCCTACTTCTTCTGGGTTCAATTCAGCGGATTTGTTTCCATCAGACCATCCCTATGATAGCTCACAAGGGGATGTTTCCCCCAGTCATTTAGAACCTAATTTGCTGCTCCTCGCCGCCAGATCCTGGAGCAAGTTGAAGTTGTTTGAATCAATAAGTTACCAGCCTTCAGTCATGATGGGAATATGCATGGATATTATAAGTGATTTGAATTCGCCGTGGAAGGGGCCTCAGATAAGCAGAAAGAAAAACTGTTGCTGACCAATTTGTTTGTGGAGAGTGCTAATCAAGTCACCTGTTACCTTCCAATTAGCTTGGTATCTTAGGAAGAAGTAAAAGCGACTTTTCTCTGGCTATTTGGGGCGTGCCTATGATGGGTCAACAAAAGGCTGACTTCCTGACCATACAGTTCCAACGAAATTAGTCTCTGATAGAATATTCTGAGAGATTCTTGGCAGAAGTGCATGTGTTAATAGGAGCCAACATTTTATCCAATGAGGACATAGGTATATCAATGACGG
>JAKSZP010014012.1:0-23772 GCA_022478985.1 Massospora cicadina | reverse complement strand
GCATTGTTTCAATCCTCTGCTACCGCCTTTCTACCAGACTAATAATTGGAAAGTACTCCATCAAGTGTATCATACTGCTGACAGAGCAGATCCATCCAAAGCTGAATGTGTATTTTGTGGAGACTTTGACAACTCTGAACATAGGTTCTTCAAGTGTGCAAATGCAAAGACCATATGGAAACATGCTGACACTTTAGCTGCAATCATAGTGAATATAAGTCAACAATTGCTCTTTTATAACTGGTACTTCCAAATTGGAGTATCAGAAGTACCGCCTATGGTCCACTCAATTATCTTCTCAGTGGCTTTATGGGTTATACACTCATCTGTAATAGCACACTTTCACTAGGATGTTATATCAACCAATGAGATTGTCAATCATTTTTTACAAAAGCATCACAAACATCCTTATAGTTGCTTTGTTTGGGCAGCACTTTTCTAGTCACATCAAAAAGGAGATAAGTTCATGGGGTCAAATTCCATTTTTGGGTATCTTCCCAAAAACTCAGACATGTCTTATTAATTCCAATATTATTCCAGAAACACTAAAGGATACCTCAAATGATGTACCACCTGTGCCAATCCTACCTGAGCCTCCACCTTAGGGCTTTTTTCCATTTTTATCCCTTCACACCTAAAACACATTTTTTTCTTTTATTATTTTTTTATGTCAAGCAGTCTAAAGGGTCTCCTGGTCCCCTGTTCTTGAATAAAACATACATACATACATACACACATACTTATATATATACATACATACATACATACATACATACATGCAAAACTTTTCTTTCCTGCGCCAGTCAGTTTAAATTAAATTTAAAATGACTTGTACAAGTTAATTGAAAAGTTTAATAAAATTTTATCTTATTTTTGAAATTGAGAATGCAGCAGCCATCGTGCATAATTCCTGCATCTGTGCCAGCTGTTCCCCCTGTTTAAGGTAGTGGGCCAGCACTACCGGGCATTTACCACTTGGTGCCCAAGTGCACCAGGGTTGGGTCAGCCAGCCCCCCAACATTATTGGATGCTTTGTCTCTCCTAAGGACTTGGCGCTTCATTTGGCCTGATCTCAGCCTATTTGGGTTAACAACAATAAATTACCTCATTCAGCTGTGCATTTCTGTCTCCAAACCAAGTAAGGCTGCCTTTCCCCATATGCTGATCACTAAATCTTGGAGTTGGTGATGGAAGCATTCACTTCTGCTGGGTTTGTCAATTTCCAGCCATTTAAGGGCTATTTTGACTTGGGGTTCACATCTGAGGAAGCTGCAGCAGCTGCAGCCCAAATAAATCTAATATATAAAAATACCCCAATCCCAATTACTTGGACCTGATTACCATCTGACATGACTATGGTTGTGAAGCTGGCAGGTCTCCCCTCCCATCTTCCCCCCAGCAGCTCTTCAAAGAGCTGCTTATTGTCCTCAGCCAGTATAGGGGGAACCTCATAATTAACTTTGTGGTCCTGGGTGGTGCAAAGTGCTGTGCAGGACCTAGGGTAGTTGTGATAATCATTCCACATCATTCAGAAATTGCCCGCCTAATTCCCCCACGCCATCATCCCCTTGGCGCCTGACTCACCGTTCTGGGCTCAAGTCAAAAATGGCCAGACAGTGTGCCTGATTTGTTTTAATATTGACCATTCAAAGGCAAAATACCCTCAAATGGTAGCCACAATCTTGCAAACCTTTGTGGCTGGGGATGCTGGCAGTTTTCTGCCAATTGCAGTCCCCTAGTGGTAATTGATTTTGCCACCCCCAGCAGTTGCTGATATTTGGAACCAGCAAAAGGTTGGGCCATTGACCTAACCAAACAAAAGAAAACTAAAAGTAAAAATGTCAGAGCATTGATGAGTGGTTCAGCAAGGGCCAATCAAGTGGCCACATGATGAACATAGGGAATTCATCATCCAAGAATTTCTAATTGTCTCAGCATTATTGAAACCTCCTCCATTGATGACAAATACCTAAAGCATTTTTAGGGGTCAATGAGTCAGATCACCTGGTTTATGACTATTTTAATTGTCCATCATCTTCTAGCTTTTTGAGCTAGATTTTGACAATTTTGTGAGCCAGCATTATAAACCAAAATCCAAAAAATAAATCCCAAGCCAACCCACTCAGTTGCAATAGATGCAATATTAAAGCCAACTGTCATCCCTGCTAGAACTTATTAAAATAAAACTTCAGAAAACCTTTTAAACGGACTTTCAGAGGTATGATTTCCTACTAATTTCTAGGGAGTTAGTTAATGATGCTATCCACCAAATGTACCAAAATGCAATTGTAGCAGTTCAGGTTGTTGCCAAAGCATCCCAGTTTGACCCTTCAAAAAATCAACCTCCAAGGCTAAAGCAGCTTTTTGTAAATTAACTGAGTATAGGTGTAAGGCAGAAGAGGATATCACCCATTATGTGGCCACCTTAGTATTTGCTGAAATCCTCCATGAAAACACTCCCTAAGACCTCCTTGATCCACATCCCATGGATCTTCCCACTGCTCTGTTATCTGCAGTAGAGTGAGTATCCTTTGGGATTCAATTGGAGAAAAACCACCCTCAAAACCATCTTCCCCCTCTGATATGTCAGGATAGATGTGAGCCTGTCTTAATATAACAGGAGGTTAAAGTGTGCTTTTAGCTTATTGCTTTTTACCTGCCTTTTTATTTTTGTGTCAGCAAAAAGGGCCCCTGGTCAGCTTACCAAGAATAAAACATATGTATATATAATAATTTAATATATAAAGATAGTATGAAATTTGCTTTGACACAATACAATTACCTAACTTAAGAGAAAAATTTCTGGGGTAGTGTTTACCCTTCAAAATTTCTGGTAATAACTGTTGGACTGCAGTTACCATATTCATAATAAGTTTGGAAGTAAGCTTTCTGCTGAACAATCCAATCCCAAAGTTAGACGCTGAGTGCATTGTCAGTATGAATTAAAGGGGTATAACTAGTTAGCTGTGCATATTCCTTAATGTTTTAAAGTGGTAGTTGATTGTTATCACAATTACACAACAGCCCAGATGAGCTAGCTAATTCTATATGGGTGCAATCAACCTTTAGAAGAAATTCTTAAAAATGTGGAAGTTTCTGGAAGACTTTGAAGAGCTAAATGATATTATTGCCAAAGTAGCCCATTTGCTCAAGGAAATGTTGATGATAGGGATTGTGCCACTCTCAAGAAATTATCTGTTTGTTCATAGGGTGCTACAACAGAAACTTTGCAGTCCTGTTGATATGTACATGAGAGTTTTTCATGGTTTCAAGAATGTCCAACCATGTTAAAAAATAAGATTATACATAATTATGGCTGTTCCTAAGCATACAGGAACTCTATCAACCTCTGCTGATAACATGAAGGTTAAATCCAAGATTTTTCATATAATTATATTTGGCATTACTAGCACCAAATGAAAAAGACTTTAATAAAGGCAGATTCCGTGAAAGATGGTACTATATTGATATGACAATAGAAAAATATATACTATTTTGAGATTTGGGGTGTTTAAACCAGAACTTGATTTATATTAATTCAATTTCACCACATAAGGCAATTGTGCATATGCTAAATGGTTCCAGGCCCAGCAGAGTACAATTTCTTTAATCTTCTGGGCTTCTTTATCAGATTATATATGGAGCTCTGGTCTGCTTGTGATTTGTGGCTTCCCCAAATGCTCATGTTTTTCTCATGGCCCTTGTGGCTCTTGTGGCTTTATATGTACATCAGTAGTTTAATTGAGCCTTAAATGATGAAGTTTATAGAATTGATTTGCTTCCCATTTTGATAATATTCACACTGTTAACTTTATATAAATGAAGAAACTTACTTTATTTAGGGTTTTAACTTTTCAATCATTATCAGCTGAATTCAAGGGTATAAGAGGGGATTTTCTGAGGCATTGTCTGTGACATTGTGCACTTAGTAGTTAAAATTGAAATTTATACTTAAATGTCTTCTGATGCCATGCTTACCAACTGTCAAATTATTTTGGTGGCCAGGTGGTATATACCAGCCTCCAAAATAAGGAATTTTAGGCCCTTCAAAGCTTATTAATGACTTTGTATTTTCAAAAAAACTTGATTGCAGCCATGTTAGTTTTGACTCAATCTTTGTTTTGGCTATCTAGATCATAAGTAACATTATTAGAAATAATGAAATGGGGGCTTCAGGGGGCTTTCCATAGATCAAGGAATTAACCCATATATTTGAAAGTTTTTAAGCATTACCATTCCTAAGACAAGACTTAGGGAAAGATTTCAAGTGCTACATGTGGACATGGTTATATATGATATATATGGTATCATCATTGATGGAATACTTGGTTCCTCCTGTTATGACAACAGTTGCAGGTCTCATCCAGAAGGCCTAAAACTTCTTAAATTGTAATTTGCATATATGGTAGAACATCAATTTCTGTCACCTTAGATATGTGAAACTTAGGACTTTTGTTACTCTCTTTGGGTAATATCATCAAGTGACTTCATGATTTTGTTGCTGATCTTCAGCTATATTTTGACTAACTCCTCTGATAAAACTTCCTGAGATCTGCTGGAAGTTGGATTATTCCTATAAAGATCCATCACTGGACTAGCAAGCTCAGTAACGTGGCTTTTCTTTCATATAATGCTTTAAAGAGATAACCAATTGTCATGTGGTAGCATAACCAATGAGTGAACAAAGCTGATGGCAACAGAATTTCTCATCTTAATCTGTAGTTGACCTTGATCTTTTTTGACTTTATATGAGAGTTTCATTAACTCTTTCCACATTTCTGTTGTTAGATAGTGTATGTCATGGTAAACTGCTGTTTGACTCTACTAAGTCCTTCAGGTGTCTCACAACATCTGATATAAAGTCCTTCCAGTACTGAAAAAAGGATTATCTGAGGGCATCCATGGCATGTAATGACCTAATGGTAAAAGAATCTCAAGGTAACTCTTGCAGAAGATAATAAACTGCAATTGCTTCTGTCACTTAGTGAATTAATCTATCTCTTTAGTTTTAAATTGTTTGCTTTAATCACTCTCAACATCAGGGACATGTTATGAATGTTGTATATGATGAAGTATTACTCCCCTATCCTTCTGATAATTCATTTCCTTGGATAACTTTGAGAATAGTCTAACAATGTTAATAGAGACGTTGTGAAAGTGCTCTTAGAGGGACAGGATCAAAACTCAAACTTTTTTGAGAGAGGCCTGATTTTTTTCACTTTATTGAAGATCTCAGAGCTTGACTGATATCATCCACCATGACCATTCAATAAATTCTCTTCTTAAAATGCTGGTATGTTTCTTTAGCCTTCTGTGGCCTACTTGATGGTGTCCTTCCAACTAGCCCCATTAATTGCTCACTTCACACATTGTAATCATTTGCCATGTACTTGTTTCTCCAGCTGCGCATTCCAAAAACTTGTCACTCTGGATTAGCACTTCAATATCTTCTTATATGCATCACCCTCTTCTTTCCATTCCTCTTTGGGCTTTCCTATAAACTCATAGATCCTATCACTCTCATGGAAATTATAAAGAGAAGATGTGAAGATATGACAAACCATCCACTTCAGTATTTCTCTCCTGCTCAGTTTAAGATCTTTAAAATGTACACTTTTAGATGATTAGCCCATCTTACTAATTTTCTGTCTAGATCTTTCTTATTTGTTAACCCTCATAGAGAGGCATGGTCAGTGTATATCCTAAGTGTACACCATAAACATAGGGTTGGAAATGGCGTACTGCTAGTATCACCACTAGGCACTCATGCTCTGTAACTGTATAGTTGCACTATGCCCTAGTAAATGCCTTTAAGTAGAACTCTAAAGGGTGATATACTCCTTATTCATCTAACTGTGCTAAAATGGAGTTCTATACCCACGTCGCTGGCATCTGTATAAATATAAAAGTTCTCTTTGAATTCTGGGTATATCAGGGTTTGAGCTTCCATTAGCTTCTGATTGGGGTTGGGTGAATGCATCAACATTCTCTTGTCCCTGATTGAATGATACACCTTGTTGAGTAACAGTGTTTGAGAGGCTCAGTTATGCTCATAAATTTAGCACAATTGGCAGTAGTAACACAACATGCTTAAGAGCACCTGGACATCACTCATGCTCTTGGGGGAACTAAACTTGGTCATGGCTTTGATCTTCCATTGGTAAGACTAGATTATTCTTTGATTCACTTCAGAGTGATAAATCCCAATTGATTCTTCAAAAGAGAACACTTTCTTCTTTTAAGCATGAGGTCATAATATCTTAACTGGGTAAATTCCTCCTACAGGTGTGTCAAATGAACCTTGAACATCTTGCTATTTATTGTGATATCATCCATTAAAATGAGCACACTTGACATCTTCAGGTCTCTAGAACCAGGTTTATTTACTTTTGGAACGTAGCCATGTGTGTTTCACAAAACCTGCGGCATACATTTTAATTCAAACAAGCCTTCACTGGTGATAAGTGCACACTTCCCCTGGCCTTCCGGTGACAGTTCCCTCTACTATTCATTTTACAAGCCCATAACTGGAAAGTAGCATGATCCTTTAAGTTACTTTAAGGTGTCCTCATTGTGCAACAGGGGCTAACAACCTTTATTAATCAGGATTTATAATATTTGGTAGTCTATGATGATGCAGTTAATCTCATTCTTCTTTCTCACTAGCAGAAGGGGAGCTTCTCAGGAACTCTTAGAGGGGCATACCAAGCCTTCATCCATAAAGTGTTGTAATTTCTTAAAAATGACTTTTTTGTTGATGCTGTAATTTTAATATGCCAATTTTACCCAGCTACTTAGATTATAAATAGGCGCATATTCACTAGTGGGTCTGTCCCACTAGTGAATATGGGAGTTATCATTTTTTGAATGATAACTATTGTTCAGCAGAATTATTCTAATGAAAATTAGGTAATTTTATGTGGTTGATCCATCAGATTGATATTCATATTGTTTAATTCTCATTGGGGGATACTTCCCAAAAAATTTGTGAATAATTAAGTTGATGATTTTATATAAATAATTTAATTACCTCATGTAAGTTATTCAGAATTATTCCCTAATTGTTGGAAAGGGTTTGCATAGTTGTGAAGTGCTGATGATGCTTCTAAAACAACTTCTGGTTGAACTAAGTTTGTAGGGATGGATTTATTGGTTTCATGGGCTAGAAGATGATGAAAGACAACTAGTTTGTTAGTTGAAGTCCATGAGGGTGGGACCCAAGGGGGCTGATCAAATGGCATAGTATGCCATCTCCTCAATTAAGGTGCCAACAGTGGTTATGTCAAATTCCCTATAAATACCTTTATTTTCCCTCAACTAAAGTAGATAGATTTAGCAATTACCTTTGTTGTATAGACTTTTATACATTAATTGTATAGTTGTCTCTTAGTATAAGAGATTGAGGATAGGATATTTTTTGTTTAAAGTAGTTAGCTATCAAGATTTCTGCTAAAATTTGCAAGAAGAGAATAGGGAAGAGAGTTACTATCAGAGGAAGAAGAGAGGAGGGAAGAGTTCCCTGCCACTTAAGAGATACCTTATATGAGATAAAGGCTTTCACCAGTTTAGCATTAGACTTTTCCTCAACGTGAGTTTTAAGAAAACCTAACATAAATTATAATCATCATACTATTAATACCCTGATTTGGTTAATAAAATTAATAACAATCAATGCAGCTATCAAGAACTTATGCAGTAAAAGTGGAAGCTTAAACAAGCATCACATAGGGTTACAGTTGGTGCTAATTACTGAGATTGATTGAGCACAAGGTCCCCAAGTTCTACATTGGTGCTCACTACAGTGGTAGTTAAACTTAAAAAAAATTTTAATATAAAAATAATGAAAAAATAAAAAAAATTCAGATTTAATAGAAAAAGTCATAAGTATATTTGAAATTAGGAAAATCTGGATTAAGTTATAGACTATCAAGAAGAACATGTTAAGCTCATTGGCTCAGGATGATCTTAATGCTTTGGGGAAACAGGTGATAAAAGCTAAAGAAGAGGTTGATCAAGTCAGAATAGGAAATAATGACCTCTGCATAAAGTTGCCTCCTTGAAGTGAAAGGAGGGTAAATTAGTCAAGGACATTTTATATCTTAAGAATGAACAGGATTTGGACAAAGAACATTTATGCTAGGTCAAGTGGACATGTCATGCATGCGGGAGTGTAATGAGGAATTAAAAAACCACATGTGTGATTTCACTCATGTGAAGGCAAATGAAGCTGATGATATTATGCCCAAAATTTTAGTCAGGAAGTTACTCTCATCAAAAAAGATGTCTAAAGCATTCACTGTTATGTCAAATTTACTATTGAGGTTGCACCAATTAGTTAAATTGTTGGCCAAGGGATTTCTGCAATAGAGAGGTGGAAGAGTTTAGATTTGGGAAAAAATTTCCCGCAAATCACTGGGACAATGCAACAGCACTTTTCTGTCTTTTTGAGATGGTAATGGTTTAGTGTGCAGATGGTAAAAAAGTGGTAACCAGTATAAATTGCCCCAAAATCAATTGCCAGAATCTGGTGTTGCCCCACCTGAATGGGGACAATTGGTTATATTCTAAAACAAAGGGAGCAATTAAGCTGTATTTGGAAGCCCTACCAGAGTGATAACCAAAAACAAGAAATTATGAGCATAAAGTTCAGAAAGGATGAAACTCTGGCTGCTTTTGCCAATCATTTTTACCAGGAGTTGCAGATCCTGGCTGAGGAGTTAAAGCTATCAGATTTTTGTACAAACTGCAATGAAAGTGGCGCTTTGGCTCTACCAAGCCTTTCATTGTACTAATGCATCAAAGTTGGTACAAAAATTTACCTTGCAGAAGATAGAACATTCTAAGATGTTTAAAGCAACTTTTGATGCAGCTAATCAATTTTATGAAGAGATTTTGGATGAGGATGATCAAACTATGGCGGAATTAGAAGATGACTTCCAGAGAGCATTAAATAAGTCATTGATCAGCAGAATCAAGTGTAACAGTAATGAAGCCAAGTGGATCTAAGTGGAAGTATAAATCAACTAGCCGCTTATGGAAAAATGTATCAAAGAGACATTTTGCAGCCCAAAATTTGAAAAGAAATTGTGACAATTTGTGAATGTTGTGCTTCCTTAGGAGGAAGAAACTTCTGAAAACTTTGGGGAAAGGCCTTGCAGTCTTGAATTGGAACTATCTAGCAACTTAAGAGAACCTGCTCTTCCAGACATCTGCTGGGAAAAAGTTGTGGCAGGAACATCTTTAGTTGCAACAGGGTCTGCTGTGAAAAGACCTGAGGTGCTAGATGAGATCAAAATGAAAGGCAATTAATTCAGAGATAGTGATTAAAGTCAATTTTCTAAATTAGTCAATTAATAAGAGAGGCAAGAAATGCTGAGAAATATGATCAAAGCCAGATATATTTGGATAAATAAAACGTTACCAAATTATTATTTGTAAGTAGAGGATTATTTACAGGTCTATCAGCAGAATTAATCCAAACATATGAGTCAGCAAACAATGACAGAGAAAAATTACATGGAATGAAAAAATATAATATAATAAAAGAAATAAGGATAAAAGATAAAATTCATAGATAAAATTATAAAATGAAAAAAAATTATTTAAAGCATCATTTTTTATTTTGACCATGAAAATGCATCTGGCAGTGTTTCCACCTACCAAATGAGGAGGAAGGGAAAGATTAATTTGGGAAAAGTACTGATGATTGTTAGGCCAGCTCAGGTTGTACTTGGGTCTGCTGGGAAGAAGTCCCAAGGTGATAAAGAAGAATAAGTTATCAGCAGGATCAGGATGGGTAAAACTAGATCCACCAGAAAGATCCCCTTTAAGTGTATCAGAAGGACCAACTCAGATTAAAACTGGGTCCATCATGAGTAGTCCTGGGGTGCTTGAATGGCTTAAAGCCATTGTGAACCTATCCTGGGTTTGGTACAGGTTGAATGTCAATGAGTCATTGGGAATCCATCATGAGGTTTGTATAGGTTGACAAGTTCATCTCTTGGCAAGGATGCGCAATAAAATACTGGTGTAGCAATATGCTGCAGGAACCATGCTTGGGAGATGCAGCAGCAAGTAAGAATTAAGGAATAGGGTCCACGTTGCCAAAGGTTGGCAAGAGTAGCAATGAGTGCAGAAAGAGCTGCACTCTACTGAAGTTATTTTGAAGTATGGAAGCCATGGTCTGAAGTGCATCCTTTACCCAAGTTCTTATCTTTTGCTGGGTAACCTAGGAAAGTGGGGCTAGGTTGAAATTTTAATATGCCAATATTACCCGCTACTTAGATTACAATAAGCGCATATTCACTAGGGGATTTGTCCCACTAGTGAATATGGGAGTGATCATTTTTAGATGATAAATATTGTTTGGTGGAGGGACCATCTAGTACTAAAAAAAATATTGTTTGGTGGAAGGGAGGATACCCCAGTGATAGAGTATGGACCCTCTACCATTGCCTCCCAAGTTCGATCCCAGTAATGGACTTTGGGTAGGGGATGATTTTGACTGTGTTGGTTTTGTGCACCAATGCCCCAAACTGAGATAGCAAATAGCAAAGGCGGTCCATGGAGTTCCTGGCCTATCATATGCCACGCATGGAGGTTTTCCAGGTTTTATCCTCCTTTCCCATTTTCTTCACTTCCCTAATTGGTGCAGTATCGTCCCCAGGTCAGTCCACCCTTGAATAAAATTTAAAAATCTTGTTTGGTGGAATTGTTCTGATGATTATTAGATTATTTGCCATGGTTGATCCAATGGATCAGTACGCTATATTGATCAATTCTTGTTGGAGATGATCCAGCAATTAGTAAATAATTAAGTTGTCAATTTTAATTGATAATATAATTATTTCATGTAAGTCAATCAGGTTTAGTTGCTGATTGATGGGAAGTTTTTTTGAAGTTATATAGTGCTGATGAATATTTATAAACTACTTTGATGTAGTTATTAAATATGAGGAAGCATCTATTGATTTCAGAGGCTAGAAGATGATAACACCCAACAAACTTGTTGAGAGAAGTCCATGAGAGTGGGACCCGAGAAGGGCTGTCAAATGGCAGAGTACGCTGTCTCCTCAAGTAAGGTGCCAACAGTGGTTGTGCCAAATTTTATGTATATACCCTTGCTTTCCCTCAACTAAAATAGATAGATTTTGCATTTTACCTTTGTTGTATAGACTTTTTATATATTGGTTGTATAGTTGGCTCTTAGTATAAAATTTTAGGGATGGAATATCCTTTGTTAAACAGTGGGCTATCAAGAACTCTTTCAGGCTCTGCGAGAAGAGAATAGGGAAGAGTTTCCTACCAGAAAATAGAGGAGGGAAGAGCTCCCTGCCATTTTAAAGATAGGTTAAAAGAGAATAAGGGCATACACCAGTTTATTGTTGGACTTTTAAATAACTTGGATATAAGGAAATTCAGCTTAAGTAATAGCTGTCATACTATTACTACCCAGATTTGATCAATAATATTAGTTAATAATGAACGCAGATATTGAGAACTTATGCATTAGATGTGAGAGCCTAAGTGAGAATCCCAGAGGGTTACATTTGGTGATAATTACTGAGAGTGATTGAGCAGAAGGTTTCCAAATTTCTACAGTTGCTCTTGTAATGGCAATAAGGCTTTGGTCAGAAGGGTATGGAGCTCCCAGTGTCAACCCTATAAACTCTTCCCTTACATAACCCATAATTACAAGGTCTTTTACTTAAAAGTATCTAAGTATTCAACCAAAAGTTCATTGAGTTTGAATTTTTACTATGTTTTGGCGCCTGCAGCCCAATCCCTTTGATTTTGGAAATGTTGTGAACTGATTCAACATCAGCATAGTAGTAAATCTTCAGATTTTTAATTAGTTTACTCTTCTTGATTTTGACAGGGTGCTTGACAGCGTTTCATGAAGGCTTTTACTTCTAAATGGTGATTGAATATTATAGTCTAGGCGTCATTCTGGGTTCATACTCTCTGACTCCTTTGGGGAAGTAAATTTGAGCAGCATCTGTTTAGGTATATTGATACTAATATTGGCCAACATGAACTTCTGCTAATTAAGCAGTAAGTTCATCTCCTCACCGCCATACAATAGCAAACCAGGATCTGCTTCTATGGTATGTGGTAGCTGCATTATTCCTTTGTCTTCATGTTATAACTGACTGGATAAATGTAATTCTCTGTTACTCTAGGTGTTGAAATATGGCGCAGGGCGCCATATTTCCAGTGCATAGGTATAATCACACAAAAAGGCAAGGCACTATTTGAGGAAAGTAACCTTGTTAATATATTTTTTGAAATACTTTTTTAAATTAAATCTATTATTAACAAAAGTGGCGGAACACACTGCAATATCTACTACTGCCAGTGGCACAGGGGCTCACTAAACAAATCTTCATTTCAACTGGTTTAGCTACATCAGAAAAAGATCCGCCTTCAGATAACAATCCCACTCAAATATGGTATTCTCATTTCCAAAGTTTATATTGGTAAGTTTATTGACTCTCAGCAGCTCTTTAGAATGGAAAAATAGAGGCGTGATATACAAATTAGGCTATGAAAGCAAATGCCTAGGACTAAAGGCATTTTTCACAAAAGTAGCAATATGCTAATTTCAATAGAGACACCAGCAGATGCCCTTAATTATATAGGTCCTATTTCTAACTAAGTACGGTGGAGAAGGGCAAATGATGTTAAGATTAGAATAATATTATGCAATAGGAAAACTAAGGCCAGAGGCCACAGTGACCAATGAATCAAGAGAGCAAAAGTTGTACTGGCAGGGATTAGGGATCTAATCTGCCATCATAAATACTTAAGGAACAAATGGCCCCAGCATATTTACCAAAAGTTGATTAATAAAAATAACCACTACTGATAAGAAGTGGGTCTGCAGGGCAAGTTGATTAATAAGAACTGAAATATTCCTTCATCTAAATGTTAATTTAAAGTATAAAATCAAGTAAAAAAATAGTATATCCCAGATGATTGGTCAAACCAATTTCAGCACTGGATCTACTCACTTCTTCTGAACCTTCTTTTTTTTGTCTTGGAACACAAGTGGCGTCTGGCAGTTAGAAGTCTGACTGAATTCTGGTTAAAATTGATGATACCCCTAAACTCAACTAAGAACTGCATTCCTATGAGGCTAATGTAGTGGTTAATCTCAATTACTACAGCTAGATCAGACAAGACAACGCTGACAAATCACAAGGATAAGTGAAATAGGCTCTTTGTTCTTTGGTAAAGTCAGGCTAGAAGTTCTAAACTTGGCCTATTAATTGACTTTTCAGAGCAAACTGAAATCTCTTCATGAGATTGGAAAACGTAATGTTAGCTGGAGTGCCAGTATACAGTACCTTTTAAACTTTGACTTTATGTATGGTGACTTCCACTTTGGTAGTGCTCTTACCAATAGTCATGCCTAAAGTAAAAATGGCACTAACTGCCTGATTGAATCCTATAATATTCTCAGGAAGGAATTACTCTTTGCAAGTCTCAGGTGACTCATAATCTTCAATTGAGTGTTTCTTAATTGTGGTTTTGATATGATTCTCCATTAGAGATACTGTAAAGATCTGTGTGGTCTTAGAAGCTTGATCCAAGTAATACTGTTTGGTAGGCTCAAACTTCACTTGGCTAGATTTCAGGAAAGATCAAACATGAGACAGTTCAGATGACTTGACTCACATATGAGTTTGCAAAAAATTAACAGAACCTACTCCCTGAAAAATCCTTTGATTGAGCCATTGTCCCTAAATATAAAGGGGCAAATTATATATAAAAATCTTTCAAAAGGTGTAAATGGTTCCATCCCACATAAACTAAATACTTTGTCCCTTAAAGATTAGGAAAGATCTTGCTGATCTTTAGACCCTTATCTACTGAGAGCACTTACCTTCATAAACTATAAATATTTGTTCTTATAAGTAAATAAAGTACGCTTTACTCTCTCTTGTCTGGTCTAAGTTGTTTTCAAGATGCATTTCTTTAGTAATGAATCACTTCACTAGGAACCCTGCATACATTAAATAAACTAATCATTTTGTCTTTGAAGGATATGGCCTTTAATTTTAAAAATTCTGAAACTGGTGATTTCTGCCAGGTGTTATTTTAAAGTTACCAGGTTAATTTACACTTCATTAAAGTAAACAATTACAGAGGATACAATAGTCCCAAAAAGGAGGAAAACATGTGTGTGACAAGATGGTATACTATAATCAACAAGAAATGCTAATTTAAAACATGAAAATTTTAAAAAATTTACAGTGCCAATGAAATTTAGCCTTTATTTCCCTGATGGTGCAACCTATCAAACTCAAACAGCCAAAGTAGACCAAACTGTGGCGCTTTACTATACAGAACTCTAAGTCCTGGAGGACAAAATAATTGGAGTTGTTCCACCCAGGTTGCATTTTAACTACTGCACTTGTACACCATGTACGCCCTCCTGAGCACAGCAGTGTGGTTGCATGAACTAAGATATATCTTACCTAGTTGTCCACCCTGCTCTCAAACATAAGTTGCAATTCTCAGGATTGCACCATATGGAAATTCAAAGACAGTTTAGCCTACACAGCAGCTTTAACTCCAATCCTTAAATTGTATGAGGCTGCATCCATCTTGGTTTGTGAGAATTGTGAGGCCATTATTGACAATTGAAGAGAAATTAATGAGCTGTACAGCCAACCTAATTGAAACAATAATTGAGTTGATGAGTTCTTACATGACAAAATTACCTAACAACTTACTAATGCCTTAACAACCCTACATGAACAATTGGAATGAGCAGTGAACAACTTAGTAGCTCAGTCAACTAAACAACAATAATTCTATTTTACTCAGACTTCTATAAGTTGCTAAAAAAGGTCTTACCAGCTCAACTGTAAGACCAATGTTCAGTCTACTTTTTAACTAACCATTTGAGAAGGACCCAGGGGTCCAGAGTGCCCCAAGGTTCAGATGGTTCTCCAGAATCTCATGGAGATCATTCAAATATTTGCAGGTCTGTGACAAAGACCATAATTCCTGTATATTGAACCAGAAACACCAGTTGAGGGGAGTGGCTCATAGTAGTTGGAAGAAAGTTGCAGGAAAATATTATGACATCAATGAAACCTTGGTTGCCCTCTCTGATAAAATGGCCATAATACAGCAAGTGTGCTTTGGTATAGCTTTATGACAATAAAACTATTAAAATATTATGGATGTTAAGAGAGAGGATACCCCAGTGGTAGAATATGGACCCTCTACCACTGCCTCCCCAAGTTTGATCCTGGTAGATGAACTTTGAGTAGGGGGCAATTTTGACTGTGTTGGCATTGTGCACCAATGCCTCAGACAGGGATAGCAAATAGCAAAGGTGGTCCATGGAGTTTCTGACCTATCATACACTGCTCATGGAGGTTTTCCAGGTTTTATCCTCCTTTTCCATTTCTTCAATTTTCTTAATATAGTGCAGTATCATACCCAGGTCAGCCCACCTCAAATAAAAGTTGATATATGAAACCTATGGATGCCAAAATTGATCAACTTACTGCTTGACTTCAGGAATAGAATGCTCAGTAATAAACAGAATTGGTGAACTTTACTGAACAGGACATCAAAAATCAACTAGTACACCAAGCTATCAGGTCCAAAGCTACCACTGCCTTTGTAGAAAATTGGGGGTAAATTTTTTTAAAAAGGTATCTTTTTTCCAACAATAAATTGATTAATCGCTCATACCTGATCCCTTTGAGATGGAGACTTCAGATTCAGAGACCTTCTACCCTTCCATACATATTCTATCTGAACCAGTCAACTCCTTTAAGATGACCTATAAAGATATATTCCTAGTATGGAGAATACTCAAACCTTTCTTTTTGTATATAATATGCTATAGATTTAGCCGCTGATATTCTGAAAGCTCAACAAATACAGACATGTCTTGACTGTAGTTCCCCTAAGAAAATAGTGCCCTACTTCAAAGAATTCACCTCTTGCAATTAAGTAAAGGTGGCCCTCATTGAAGATTTCAGCAATGATTTGACCCTTTCCAGATGGAAGCAAGCCTTTATGCACCTCGTTCCAAAAAAGGAGAACCTTATATCAACTTTTCCAACCACTTTTTCTATAAGGCTCAGCCTTAGCCTCTTGTAACTTAATTACCCTAAGATATAGGACAGCTGCAGTGAACCTGATTTCTCCTCCACCACATCCCTTAACTTCACTTTCAAGGTGTATAAAACCAGATTCCCAAGAAGTTGGTTTGTTCATCACAATACATGTAACATAAAACTAGAAGAAAGTTTCCTTGATTGAACAACATTTTAAGTTGGTGTTGGGTTGTCAGCCACTGAAGTCAGACAATTGCCCTACACTTTTTTGGATGGGCCTGGAGGTGAATCAGTGATTTGCCAAAACTGGGTGGAGGTCCAATGTGGCAAATGATATTCTGCAAGCCTCTATCAACCTGTATGGACCCAGGGAGTATGCACTTACTGGTGATACACACTTACAGGCATCTCCACTAGGGGCCATGACCAGGTCAAGGTGTGGCAAGATCAGAAGGCCCATTAGCACCTCAGAATGGCCCCACACCTTCCAAGGTCATGAGTTTGCCACTTATGGCACCTGGTGAGTGAGGGTTTAACATCTACTTTACTCTGAGCAGTTTTGTTGACCAACCTGAGAAATCAACTGAGTTCACCCAAATATTTTATAATTTCTTAAATAAATTTAAAGCAAGTGGTCATTGATTGAATTTTGCTTATCTGGCAAGGGCACCTGAATATGGTAGAACTTGGGATGGTGCAACCAGAAAGAGATAGACTTCAAGCTTGGGAAGGTTGTAATAAGATATGCTGGAATATAAACTAGACTGTTGAGCCAAAATTATGAAGTAAATTAGATGTGGAAACCAATAATCCCTATGTCATACCAATGTGTTCAAGCCCTAATTCATATAATTTGGATGTAAATAAGTATAGCTATAAACCGCAGAAGAGTAGAGTTGAGCCATCATTTTGTTACCACAATCCCTAATATCTCATATTATAGAAATTGTCAAATGAAATTCAAACCTATTACAATACCCCTCACTGAGAAAAAAACTCTAGCTTTTTCAAGCTTAGGCAAATGAAGAAGGAAATCTTCCAATGGGTGACCTTTCTTGCAATGGGAGGAAAAGTGAAATATGACCAAAAATCTAAGGGACAAAGAAAGTGTCAACGCTCCCCTTGGAGGTCTGCTGGTGGGCGCAAAAGGCCTTAGCTGCCAGTGATCCAATTGGCACCCCAAACCTCCCCCTTCACCATCAGAGGTCTTCAGGAGTTGATGATGACAGTGATAGGGTTAGATTTGCTTAGTAGAATGGTCACCCCCTGTCCTGAGAGCTGGCTGGACCCACAGCTCACCACAGAAGTATGAAGTTGGAATAGTGTAGCAAACCAGGTACCCAAGACCTTAGTTTGTCCAACTTGATACATTAAATCTTACACCAGAAGAGAGTTTATTCAATTTAATGGTGTTTTAGGTTGGTATTGTGTTGTCTGCCAATGAACTCAGATTGCCCTACACTATAATTGCAAGGGACTGGTGGTAACCTGGTAAATTGCCTAAACAGAGTGGAGGCCTGATGTGATGGCTGATAATCCGCTGGACTCTAGTCACCTGTCTGGACCCAGGTATTATGTTCTTATTGGTGATATGCACTTACAGATGCCTCCACTGGGGACCATTACCAGTTGATGTGCAGTAAGATTGGCAGGCCCATCACACCTCAGAATGGCCCAACACCTTCCAAGGTCATGAGTTTACCAATTACTGCATCTGGTGAGCAAGGGTTTAACATCTGCATGACTCTGAATGGTTTTACTAACCAATATGAGAAATCAACTGACCTCACCCCAAAATTTAATATAATTTTTAATTAAATTTATAGTGGAGTGATCATTTATTCAAGATTGACTTATTGTCAGGCAGACGGCAAGTAGAAAATAGACTGGCCTACCAACCTGAAAGCCAGAGCATCCAAGTGGTGGACCAGAATGCCAGGGGCACTGCTGCTGGTATGACAGTTATGGAACTGGAAGGGAAGTTAAATCTCAACTAAAAAAATGGAAATTTGGGGAGGGTGTTTTTTATTGGGAAATTTTTAAGTGAAGAGAATCGACCACAAAGTTTCTCAGGGTGATGCACCTGATTAAATAGTCATCAATTTTGGGGAGGAAAATAAGTTGGGATTGGGTTCCACAAATTTGACCTAAGTGGTGAACTATTTGGGAATATGCAGGTTAGTTCCCTAGGGACCAAAATTGCAAAATTCAGCGATGAGCTGAGTTTCAGTCAGTTTGACCTAAAGGTGAACTATTTGGGAAAAGGAGGGGGGAAGATTTTTGATCATTGTGTAAACAGAATTTGCAACTGTCAGGCGTTCTGACTGATAGCTCAGCCTTCATACCTTTTTGACCATTTGAAATCTGAGTATCCATCTGATTGCCACTCAAATTAGTTGTAATTAATTCCATTTTGATGATCTCAGCGCAGATTTTAATAATTCATTGTGACAGTTCTGTTGAGGAGAGTGCAAGTACTGAAAGTGGGATCTGAAGCTGAAGGACCATTTTCCAGCGCTTGTCTTCCATGCGAGTGAGATCACCCTGGGTAATGGGGGTGTGGCCATCCTCTTTAGTATTTTCTTGCTCAGGAACAGAAGGTTGGCCCAATTAATGCCCAGCAAATGTTCCTTAGGACTTACATTACCCTTTCCTTTTTCCAAGAGAAGAGCCTCATCACTGGGAAACTGTAAAAGAGCCACCTTCTTGTGCGCCTTGAGTGACTTGATTGCCATTACTGATGTAGGTTTTTGGGAAAAGGAGGGGGGGAAATTTTTGATCATCATGTAGACAGAATTTGCAACTGTTGGGCATTCTGACCAATAGCTCAGCCTTCAAACCTTTTTGACCATTTAAAATTTAAGTATCCAGCTGATTGCCACTCAAATTAGTTGCAATTAATTCCATTTTGATGATCTTAGCACAGATTTAATAATTCATTGGACAGTTCTGCTGAGGAGAGTGCAAGTACTGAAAGTGGGATCTGAAGCTGAAGGACCATTTTCCTGCACTCATCTTCCATGCGAGCAAGATCACCCTGGGTAATGGGGGTGTGGCCATCCTCTTTGGTATTTTCTCGCTCAGGAACAGAAGGTTGGCCCAATTAACGCCCAGCGGACGTTCCTCAGGACTTACACTTATCTGGTGAGGGCACCTGCAAATAGTGGGAATCTGGGATGGGACAAATGAAACTAGATAGAATTCCAACATGGGAACGTTGGAATAGGGTATACCAGAATATAAAACTGACTGTATAGCCAAAATTATGAAATAAATTAGACATGGAAACTGGATGATTCCCATTTTCATCCTGGTGTGTTTGAGCCCTTAGTCTCTTAATTCAGACCAAATTAATATGCATCTAAACTGTGGTGGAATTGATTCAAACCATTGGTTGCTACTACCTATTATCAAATTATAGGATTTGACAATAGGAAATCTTTCAGTCACACAAGAAATTAAGAAGCACCTCAAATTGATCCTCAATAGTAAGGAGGCTATTATGGAACTGGCCAAACTAGAAACATGTTACACTTCATTTAGTAAAGGGTCATGTTCTCATATTGATACCATTGAAAAATCTGAGTTACTAGCACAAAAGGGATTCCTGTACCTACCTTGGGGGTTTCTATCATCAGGGGAGTCAATGCTGGAAAAAGAAGTCAGACAAGGCAGAGAAAGAGGCTTCAGAATATAGCGCAAGGCTCTCTAAACTGATGTATCTAGATCTCACCAACTTCCTCAGGTTCCTTCAGCTTTCAAGTTTTTGTTGTGTCTGCTCCAGATAAATAAGACATCTTTAATAATCTTATTGAGAAAGCATCTGTCTTATTCTGCCATAGGTAAACAAACTGACTTCTTTGACATGTTTATATTATCAAATACTATTTATTTCATCCCTCATTATGGCTCTAAAATTACTTGGGTAGAAGAAGTATTTCCTAAGGTAAAAATCATAGCTACAGTCACCACTGGTTCTCACATTAACATAAATCCTCTTACCTGATGAATTGCATCAATGTCACTTTTCATTGAAAATCATACTTAAGAGTACAGAACTGCTAAACCCCATGCACCAGATCCCTTGGCACTTACTCATTGTTACCTATTTGTCTCAGGATTATAGTGGTTTCAGCCCCAGTAAATGCTCTAAACAACAATAAACTATTATTTATCAATTGGCTAAAGTCCCTGGTCTAATTTGACACTAAGATTAGCGCTAAAGACCTGTACTTCTCCATGCTGGGGTAGCATCTTGTTAGGATTTTTTCCCATATTCCCAGCCAGCTAGATTATCAGGAATCACCAGGAATAATTCCCTAATGCGAGGCAAATAGAAAGTCAGTTGACTCTGATTTTGGGGTAACTATATTTGGGGGATTCTATAATCATCTGGTTGGATCTGTCAGGGATTGATCTGGATGAATGCTTAAGATTTGTCAGCCAGAATTGCTGACAAAATAGGGGTATCTGATAGTAATTAACTATCAGGTGTACCAAATTGGGATCAGGTAGGTTTTATCACTGACTGATCAGAAATGTAAGTAGTAAGTTGTGAGGCGAGTGATGCTACCTGCAACTAGCAAATTGATCAGTTGGTTTGTGACCTGCCTTAATGGGTAACATGTTCCATTACATAAACAGATCACTTGCCAAATATGGTTGGTTCACTTGGATTGAGAGGAAAACGTTAGGGACACGTTTTCTGACTCTTTCCATTTAGGTCTCAAGAATGTCCAATGATGGAATCCTAGCCAGGATGGGAAGACCATCACTGCTGAGATGAGGATGAGTGATTCAACAGCAACAGCTGCTGCTTTATGGCTGAGGTGCTGTTGTAGATACAACTAAGATGACTGAAATTACTCCAGATTGAGATTCAATATCTTGTTCTAATGAAATTGAAAAATTTATGACAGGTATTTCTGATTCTCCATTTTCCCAAAGAAAGACCCTTCAGAGTTATTAACCTTCTGATGGGTAAGTCTAACCAATCTGAAGAAGCTCAGCAACCCAATATGACCAAGAAATCTAAAATGGCCAATCATTTTGAAGAGGCTAATCCCTCACTAAGAAGGTTGATTGCATCTAACAAGAGCTTTTTTAGATCTGATCATCACAAATCTTTTAATAAAAATGATAATTAACAATATCAGTCCTCTGGTGGGAAAAAACTTACTTCAGGTGAATCATGGAAATCCTCATAAAGAACCATGAAATTTTCCCCTATAAATACCTCTGGTTTTCATTAATAAAGCACCTCAATTATTGTCTTGCAAAGTTTAATTTTTGTCTATTTTCATACAGGATTTTGTATATCCAATTGGTATTTTCTATAGCAATGGAACTAATAACTTCATTGCAATTGAGTCAATCTTTGCTAGAGCCATGGAACTAATAATTTCAAACCTTTGTAGCGCCTGTTTATCATAATTTCTCATGAGATTACAATACTGGTGCTCCCTGCCAGGTCTGCTTCTGAGGCTACCTGGTGAAAACATACTTTCACAACAATGAATATGTCTAGAAAAGAGAGCCCCTCTTTGGAGGAATCTTTGAGTATTACCCGATGGATACACTCTAACTGGCAAGGTTTGCTATCTGCTAATATCAATAATCTACAATTTCAAGCTTCAATGGACTTGGCCATCGAGGGCCCTGACCAATCTAATTATCAAATTCAAGCCACAAATGTTGAAGAAACCATCAAAAGCTTGATCAGAGGGGCTATCTAGCCTGGTGCTCGCCCTAATCATGATCAAGCATCTAAGGTTGCTGACAACATGATGAACTTATATAACCAAGCAGTGTTACAGCCTACCAAAGTTGGTTTGACTAGAACTGAGTAGTATCTCCAGCATTATGTACATCCTGCTATTCACCATTTACTCCAAATTTTGGGGTTGTATCATCTTGAAATCCAGCGCCAATTGACTCTAGCGCAACAATTTCACTCTCAACTATCTTCATTTTATAAAATAACATCAAACTAGAAGGGATAATCAAGAGACCATTCTCAATAATAGAAGAGAAATCAACGATATTCACAACCAGTTGGTGAGAATCAATAATGGGGTTGTGGGATACATTGGCCAAGAAGTATCTCATCAAGTTAGAAATGCCACTAGCCCTATTCACCACTGGATTACCTCCCTGGAAGAGGAGATTAAGAGACAACTGAATCATTTGTGGGCCAAACATGAGAAGAGCTTAGGGGAGCTTAATGGGCTAACCCAACATCTTGTCCAAAAGGTGGGTAATATAATAGAAGGTTAACCCAGCCCTGTGGTCCTCCTGGACCACTGGGACCACCTAGCTCCCCATCAGTAACTCTGGGACCCCCTGGGTAACGTGGCCCCCCTGGTCTAGTAGGTCAACAAGGCCCACTGGGACCATCAGGTAGAGATGGGTTACAAGGACCCCTGGGACCTCCTAGACCACTGGGACCACCTAGCTCCCCATCAGTAACTCTGGGACCTCCTTGGGAACGTGGTCCCCCTGGTCCAGTGAGTCAACAAGGCTCACTGGGACCATCAGGTAGAGATGGGTTACAAGGACCCCTGGGACCTCCTGATCCCCCTGGCTCCTCGCTTCCAACGTCCAATTCTGAACCTTCAATGCTCCTAGAATCTTGAGTACAAGCATTAGAAACCCAAATCCAAACCATAGCTCAAGGGTGTTTCTTATCCTTGAAAGGTTTTCTAACCAATCTGGACTATTCCTTAATCAATTTACTGGATGGTTTTGAGAATGCACATCAGCTATGCAATGCAAATCAAACTACTCAAGAAACCTGGTTTGCTTCATTGACAGCATCCATTGAGCGGTTGGCTGCCAAATGTGAAGTACTTGAGACCAAGCAAACAAAGATGGTTACTGAAATTTCCACCTTAAACTGAGCTCCTACAAATAACTATCTTAACCAATGGGTTCAAAATTTACAAGATGATTTGACTCTCTTGAGACAACAAGTTGACTGAGTTCCCCCTCATGACCATTTCACAGAGTCTAAACCCTCCAAGGGTGGACCAGTCACTGTATTGGGTGTACACATCTTGAATACTGAAGCCACCCTTTTAAACCTACCTTCAAGGATAAGTTTGAACCAGGTGAAGGTAGCATCCATTCTTTTCTTTTCATTTATGTTTGCCAATGGATGGAGCTACAATCAACAGAAGGTCTGCCATATCACCTCTTGCCTAAGCTGGTTCACTCAAGAAATCATGGCTCCTCATCTTAAGGTTTGCACTATGTGGGCTCAAGTGAAAACTGCTCTCATAAAGGAATTTGTGTAACAGGTGGGTTTGTGCCAATATGCAATGAACAAATTGAGCAGTAAGAGCCAAGTTACTGACCATACTAGGTACAGGCCCGCAGAGGCCCATCCCTGAACCTGACCACCATGACTCATCATTGCCACATATTCTCAGACCACCGTTCCCATTATACTGCACACTAGTAGCAGGGTCTGGGTCCAGGATAGGGCTGAGAACAACGCCAATGCCACACCAAGCTCACTGGTGGAGCTCATGACTTGGATCAGATCTGACTCTTATTTAATAAAAATAAATTTAATAAAGTTTTGAGCTTAGCAAAGTCCTTTATTTGTAAATTTCTCTTAGAAGACACAACTGTCCCTCAGGGCTGCAGCATCTTCCCTTAAATAATATGTTGCAACCATTGA
>JAKSZP010014011.1:0-23831 GCA_022478985.1 Massospora cicadina | reverse complement strand
AACTGGTGGATTGAAAAGGGTACCAGTCGGTGAAAAACATATGAGGACTGATAAGCAGATGAGGCCACCATCACTGAGGAGCCCACATCCATTTCTAGTTTTAATTGTTGCATCAACTCAACACTCATGAAGTTCCCCGCAGCTCCAATATCTACCAGAGCTTCAAAGGAGACATGATGCTGGTCGATACTGATCTTCATAGGCACAAGGAAATAAGCGAAGATTTTGTTTATTGGAAGATTTGAATGACTCATTTATGACTGAAGAAATGATGGGCATATCAGGGGTAAGGTTGGGGTCCTTTGCTTAGTGAAAATTGGAAGTACAAGGGCGGGGGGAATAACTTTCTCCGTCTGGGCTTGAATAGAATCATTAATAGTTTACTCTGTAAACAACAACTCAGACTCGGGGGTTACAGTAAGATTGGTACCCAATTCTACCGCTAATTCAGAGATAGGCGCATCATCTGCATCTTCTTTGGGTAATCCAATCAAGAAATTCGCCTTCTGGTAATGGGTAACATGACGAAGTAAGGCGTTGATGGTGGTTGTGGAGGCACATATTTGATCTACTGATCCTTGGATGGTAGACCAGACCATGTGATGAGCGGAACCCAAATCCAAACCTGATCTAAAGACTGCCTGAAGCATATTGATAGATAACCCCAACGCAGGGGCCAGTTCATGAAAGGTAGAAATCAAAGAAACTAAACTAGGGGCTTTGGCCATGGCATAGATCAGTCTAAATAAGTGGTTTGATTGGTACACAGGGGGTTTCAGGGCGGCCAACATGACAACCATCAGTGGGGTGGAGTCTCCTGCTTGTGAGGAAGAACGCAAAAGACCTCTCACCCAATGGTAAACATCCCTATCCACAGCATCTAATAACGCGAGCCCTTGTTGGGCATGAGATAACGCAGAAGCGTTATTAAGTGCAATTGCTGTATGCAGATGCACTTTGGCGAGCGCGTTGAAAACTTGATTGGCGATCTCCTGGGAGGGGACGCTTGATCTTCCCTCCAGGCTGGAGGTAGGAGTAGGAGACGCCATCTGCGCAGCTTGGGTGGCTTGAAGAAGATTTCCCAAGGTAGAGCGGATACTTCTCCCAAAGTCAGAAAGTGACCAAACAAACAACAAACAGCAAACTACTGATTGCATATTCATTTGGTAAAGGGTAACCACCGCGGTGCCCAGTTCAAAGAACAATGAAGAAGTGGCTGGAAATAATGGTTGGTCGATTATGTCATGGAAACGGCAGAAGAATTTTAGACCAGCCTGCCAGTTGGGATGCATAAGCACCCAAAAAGCAAGCCAGAATGCCAGAGGCATTGCTGACCAGACGACTTGATATGGAGCCAGGCATTGGGAAATGACGAAGTGTTGATGCAGCACAAAGGAGAATGATTTAACAGCAAACCACACTGAACTCACTCCTGACCCAGAGGGTCTTGCTGCAGGGGGTGGAATCACAGAGATGGCTTTGATGAGATCCTCAGCATATGGGGCCATTTCAACTGGGGTGGCAAGGAGATGAATTCTCTCTTGCAATTGGTGGACATATGACCACAAGATCCCCATGTATCACTGCTAGAAATTAATGATAATAGGGTTGTAGAGCCAAAAATATTGGACTCTCTGAACCCAATCGACAGCGGAGGGGGCCATAGTGCCCAAGAGTACTGGTAAACCCCATCTGGTATATGGACTGACAGGCCACCAGGAAAACGCCATGAGGGACACAGTCGGAAGAAATAGTAAGATTTGTTTTGGTTTTTTGGCAAAATTTTATTGAAGGAAAAAGAAAAAAAATTACCAATAATTCTCTCAGTGCTATGCAACTTTTTAAATAGTGGTCATTTGGGGTAGTGACAAGCCAGGGTCAGGTCCCACAAATTCGACCTAACCAGCGAATTGTTTGGGAATGAGCAGGTTTGTTCCTTGAGAACTGACATTGCAAAATTTGGCAATTGGCAGAGTTGCTGTCAGTTCGACCTCAAATGACTGAACCAGGGCTTGGCTTCATTTATGATGGTTGGTGCAACAGTATTTGGCCCAATGAGCGACTGGAATCCCCCAAGGCCACCCCACATAATGACAGGTCTATTTGTTTGGGAATGGGTTTGGGATGCCCAACCTGCCCGCACTTGCTTGCTGGAACGTTCATTCAGTCAATGGCATCACATTGGCCAAAACGCCCAAATTACCTACCAGGGGCTTCAAACCCTTGTTGGTGGCGCCGGATGCTATAGGCCTGATTGTCAAGGATGATCCTCGACAACTTTGGTAGGAGGGTGCTTTGTTTGATTGGCATATTGGTCATATTGGAACTGTTGGGCATTCCAGCTGATACCTCAGTCTTCATGCCTTTCTGGCAATTTGAGATTTGGGCATTGACCAGATTGCCACTTGAATTAGATCTGGCTGATTTCAATTTGACAATTTTGGGCAGATTTTGCTAATCTCCCATAACAGTTCTGCCGAGGTGAGTGTGGGTACTGGGGGTGGGATCCAAAGCGGAAGGGCTGTTACCCATCTCTCATCTACTATGTGAGCGAGATTGTACTGAGTAATGAGGGGTACCACCATCCTCTTTGGTGTCTTTTTACTCGAGAACAGGAAGATGGCCCAATCAACAGCCAGGGGACATTCCTCAGGACTTACAGGCGATCTCGTTCCACAGCTTGCATATTTCTTCTTTATGCAACATTATAATAGATAATTTCTCAACTACCCCCTGTAGTGAGCACCAACTTGTTTAAATTTACTTAAGTGGTTGATTATCAGCTGTCAACCCAGTAACCTTTTTAATGCACAGGTTCAATTTCCTCATGCACTTCATGTTGTACAGAATCTATAAATCAATAATAGTAGGAGATTATTATCTGTAGTTGAGATTGAACTATTATTAGACCCAACGCATTGGCCAGTACTTCCAATTAATTGCTCTGTAAGTTATACTCGTAGGGATTTGTTCCCTATATTCTTGTCACCCCAATCTTTTTTTAAAATACCCCGGTGACAGTCTCTCTCAGCCCAACACACAGTCATCAGCTATCCCTGATTGTGGTTCCTTCATCTCTAGATCCCCACTCAAATCTTTACTCTTCTCTCTGAAGTCTTCCAATTATTGCCTTCTGCAATAATATCCTTAAGATGGAATGACACAATAGAAGCTGATAGTCTAACTATACACCAAATTGATAATATTACTGTAAAAGTACTTGTTATCTTCAAACTAGAGTTTCCTTAGAAGTTTTTTATTATAGTAAATCCTAGGGAATTATATAGTAGGGGAAGGCTAATCAGCTTTTCTTTCCCATTATTATCACTTTTAGTAACAAAATTCTATGCAATCTCTCCGAGATTAACAATCAACCCAGAATATGAGCAAATTTGTTTGCAATAATATAAGTTGGGCAAAAGTGGCCAGCATGAAAGGCCCAAAGCCCTCCCAACCCACCAGAGAAAAACGCCCTGGTGGAATGTTGACACGCCCTCCCACCAAAAAGGGTGAGTACAGCACTGCACCTGAAGTTTTGCAATTCCTGCTAATAATGTGTGCATATACCAAAATCGAACACTCCCAACCCTTGTCCTCCCTTGAGCACGGCCTTAGAATTATGGTCAGTGATACTTCCCTTGAATCATGGAAAAAAATGGGGGAGGCCTTCTCCACAACTTTCCCGAAAACCATCTTGGTAAATTACAAAAATCTACACAGAGGATGGGTGGACGTTGAGTTCATGTCTGCGGAAGAAGTGGCGGATGCAGCGAAAATTAAATTCTCCATAAAAATCAACAATGAAGACTGCACCATCCACATGGTGCGCATGCAATGGAATGAGGCAAACGACCTATTCATTATATTTGACGACTCCCAAGCACTGTGCACCATAATATCCTCACAGATGAACTCTGCGGGGGCCTCAAAAGTTATGGAGTTATCAAACAGTTCAAATTCAAAAAATTCCCCTCCTTCCCCACCTGTGAACAGGAAAGGCAATAGCCATTATTGAACCAGATCAGGATGTGGCAGAGGATATCTTACTCATTCTCCGCACGGTGACCATCAACCTCCCCAATGGCAGCATATCTCGCCCTTTCTGTATCACACCAGAACACACCCCACCTATCTGCGAATTCTGCTCAGCAATAGGCCACAAAGACCATGCATGCCCCGTCAAGTGTGGGATTGAAGCACCGGAATTTTGTGAGGACAATATGGATGAAATAAGCCCAACTTTCAGCAAAATTAAGGACTCCATTTTTGCCTTCTATTGGGACGAAAGAGCCAATATTGCTTTGGTTGAGCCCATCTCGCGCAAGGACTGCCATCATGCACAGACCACCCGCAATTAGGCTGTGAATTCCACCAAGACCCAAACCCACACCACAAATTCAACGGAACAAATTCAGGTGGATGCCATGGCAGCACAGCGGAATAACCAATCAGATCCTCCAAATAAAACCCAACACAACCAAAATGATGAAATTTTTGGACATAACCAATCAGACACCTCCAACCAAGTGGGAGCAGATCCACATTGCACCACTGGGGATCCTCCCAGCCAATCACATGTGATAGGCAATGATATGGAAGACCACTTCAGCCAATCACAATGTGACAACACCTATGCAAAAGACCCAACCACCCCAACTCCTAGTTTCTGCCCATCAAACCCACAGGCAAATGGCAAAAAAAAAATTAATGAGGCAAAAGCCAACCCACGCCAGACCCAAAATCCACGGAGTAATCCAAGCCAGAAGAAACCGAACAAAGCCAGTACCAAGGCCGCCAACCAACACACTGGAAAAAATCTGGCTAGTCGACTCCATACTCACAGTATGACTCGTGATAAGGAACTGGGTGACCTTAGTGGGTCACCCCAGCGTTCCTGATGTGCGAACTACCATCATCAACATAGGGATGCTCAACATCGCGGGAGACAAGGCCCCCACGTCCTGGGCCAAAAAAATGGTTTTCCTGTGCAATATCCCCGTGGACATCTTGGCCATCCAAGAATCCCACTGTCCACTGGGGGAGGAGGAGACATGGTCAACCATGCTCCTTCCGGCAAAATCCTTTTGGACACACCATTGTGGGATGGTAATTCGAACAAACTGTAACCATCCAGTAAAAATACAAAGCACATCCTCCCACCTGGAGGGACGGCTGCTCCTAGCGAACCTTGAGTGGAATGGAGAGAATTTTGCTGTGGTGTGCGTGTATGCCCCAAATGATCTGAATGACCGCTAAATTTTCTTTTCTGATATCCTCTCAATCCATTTCTCTGATTCAACATTGTTCACAGGAGATTTTAACTGCTGGCTAAACACCAATACCAACCGCTGGCCCAAGTCTAGGGCTATACCCTGCGGCCACACAGAACTATGCATATCAAAGGCAACGTTGGGCCTATGCGACACCATTCCCAAACAAGCCTACCCTGGCCAACATGACGAGGCCCCACCACAACAATAACCAGCTAGTCTCAATGACCTAGATTGACCTAATGCTCGCCCCTGTAGACTTCTAGCACCGAGTATCAAACTTTACAACAACAATTATCCCTTTCTCCAACCATTAAATGGTCTTGATAATGATATCGTCCTCAAAAAATATGAAAAACCACCAACCTGGCACAGAGTTCACCCGAGCACCATCCACCTTCTGGAGCTTAAACTTTGGATTGAGATGGTGCTAACAACACAGCAAGAAAGACAAACACCCAATGGAAATCCTATCGCCAAGTGGGAAATATTCAAGGCTTGTGCAACCAATAAAGCCTGCCACCTAAACTCCAGAAAAACAGCTGCAATGTCTGCGACAAGCAACAAGGCTATCAGACAGCTTTAACACTTAGAAAAGAACACACCTCGCGAGGGATACACCCTTAATGGGGCCGCCTGTGGTTCCAGCTATCGACACAGGTAAACTCCCTCTTTAGGAAACACCAGCATTACACTGAAGTATGCTATAAATCCAAAATACATTTTATCTAGAGAAACTCACACGGCCCAATTTTTCCACCGTTTTAAACCAATTTCAACATTGGCGACCTGCACACAGGTCCACCGAGCAGATGACACAATGGCATCTACACCATCAGAAATATCAGCTGAATTACACCAATTTTACACTGACCTGTACATGGCGGATTTCGCATCACCTAACAAAATTGAAAAAATTTCTATCATCCGCTAATATTGATACTATAGCTGGCCAACCAGACCTTGCAGCACCCATAACTAAAGATGAACTATGGGAGATAATAAGATCAACCACACGCAACAAGTGCCCTGGGCCTGATGGCCTTTCATATGAATTTTTCAAAAAATATTTTAAACATATCGCACCAATACTACTGGCAACTATGAATAAGTGCCTGGAAGACACATCCCTTCTACCTGGTGGCCAAGACGCATACGTGGTCACACTATTCAAAAAAGGAGACCAGACAGATCTAAACAACTGGCGCCCAATTGCTCTCACCAATACCGACACTAAAATACTAACTAAAATTTTAGCCAAACGTCTGGGTTACATTGCTCAGACAACCCTCTCCCCCATCAATTTGGATTCATCCCAAATCGCTCAATTTGGGATAATATCCACACAATTGCCAACATCTGCCAAGCTAATCCCACAGGTGCCCTTGCTTTCCTGGACCAAAAGAAAGCATATGACCGAGTACACTGGGGATACCTAGAACAATGTCTGAAGGCTTTCAACCTACCACCCTGCTTTATAAACTGGGCGCTCCTCCTAATGCGCTCAGCCAGGTTTGCAATCAGAGGACCAGGTTTCCTAACCGACACCATCACCCCCCAAAGGGGCCTTAAACAAGGTGACCCGCTTAGCCCCCTACTATACAATTTTACCCTTGACCCCCTCCTCCGCATTGCAAACTCAAAGCTCACCTGAATCAGGTTGGAGGGACAACCACCAACCAAAATGCTCGCCTTTGCTGACGACTGCGTTGTTGGAGTCTCAGGTAATAGGGATGCCAGGGCGATTGAGCGCATTATTCATCAGTATGAGTCAGTGAGTATCGCCATGCTGAACAAACAGAAAACAGAGGTAATTGTTATGGGCAAATTCAGTTCAAACTGGGCCCCATCCTCCCACCAACACATAAACCAACCAACCACACATCCAACCACACAACAACGATCCAAGTCAGTAAAATCACTGTGTTTACCCTTTTCACACCACCCTGCCACCAACCCAGTCCGTCATCTGGGCATATGGCTCAAAGCTGGTGGATATGCACTTGACACCATAGAAACCAACATTTTGGACAACATCACAAAAAGAATGACATGTATGCGGAGGAGTAAAGCCAGCCTAAATGGAAGAGTTGTGGTAGCCAATTCCTGATCCTATCAAAGTTATGGTTTGCTGCCCACGCGATCCCCTTCTCCGCCAATTTTACCAACGCAGTCTACAAGCTCCTGCAGAACTGGCTATGGTCTGGATACCGCGCACCTGTCAGGCTGGAGACCATGTATGACCTATGGAAGAGAGGCGGGATGGGGCTGCTCAACTTCACGGATGAGCTTTGCAAATTTAGGCTCATGGATAGCCTCCACGACGTCACCCAAACCACCATCCCCCCACTGAGCCAAGACAGCGCAAACCAATCTTACAAGGGCACTACATCTGAGGTCCCCCTCCAACCTGGCGACCCTGATGAAGTACCTTGTAACACACCCAAACGCCACCGGACCACACAACACCAATTGGTATTTCAAACGCATCCTATACAACCTAAGACAAGGGGATTAGAGCTTCTCATATGCACAGCAATCCGAAGACATTCACCCTCAAACTGGATATGTGCAACTCCACAGAGGACAAACGGTGTCTAACGTACCTGCCCCATTACCACCCTTCCCTCTGTCCAGGATTGACTACCTATACCTCCAAGACGTCCCATATGACTTGAACACCCAAAAACAGGTGTGGAACCTCGTCACCTGCCCCCTCCTATCCCCACAAGTGTGCTCCACAATGTGGCGATACATGCGCCGTACATATAGAACAGCCAACCGTACTCTCTCAATTTTCGAGATATGCGCCATCTGTGGCGGACCCAACACACTAGCACACCGCCTGGAAGAATGCCCGCCAACTGCGCATATCTGGGCCAACGTGATGCACCTGTTTTAACAATCACCTACAACCAAATTTCGACCATCCCGCGATATCATGGCATTCAACATGGCCTCACCTATCCCCCAGACACTGAGGGCTCTATTTGTGCTTTGCAATATGGTACATTCACATAATTACCCTTGACGCCTTCAACGGGATCTTCCACAATCTCAACCAAGCCATCATCAGGTTCCACAACCATTTGGCTGACCATTTTCAAGCCTGGCTGTCCGGCTCACTCCAACACAAATGGAAGAAACGTATGGGCACCTGGATTCCAATCTGGTTCCTTCGGTATGACATTGAAAACCTCAAATCTTAATAGGCGGTACACCCTACTAGCCCCTGAGCTGCCATGCCACTCAAGGTCTAGTCACCCACCACCCGTGGCCCCCCAGCCACACCAAAGTGTGCCAAGTTGTATCTTTTGAGTTCCTTTGTTCTGCGCTCTCTTCCCATTTCTGTTTTCCGCTTTCCCTGCTCCTACATATCGGATGTGTCTGTCCCCTGGTCGGTCATCCTCATATTAATATATATTAGGGGATTCAGCTGTCTAACCCTCAGTTGACGCCTCCTTGATGAAATGGCATCCATTGCCATTGAATCACCCTTCCTCATCTCAGCAGCAATGGTCTTCCCCATCCTGGCTAGGATTCAGTCATTGGACATCCTTGAGACCTCAAACAAAAAGAGTCAGAAAACGTGTCCCTAACGTTTTCCTCTCAAACAATCAAACCAACCATAATTGGCTAGCGACCTGCTTTGGGTAATGGGACTTATTACTCATTATGACATGTCACTTCACCAACCAATTGATTCACTAGTTGCAGGCGGCATCACTTGTCTTGCAGCTCACTATTCATTCCCAATCAGTCAGTGATGAAATCTGACCAATCTCAAACAGTACACCTGATATTTAATCACTATCAGATGCCCCTATTTCATCAGCCACTCCACCCAATGAGATCTTAGGTATTCATCCGGATTGATTATCAATGGATATGACCAAGTGTATATTCAAAAATCCCCCAAATTTTTTTCCAAAACTTGGGCCAACCGATTTCTGATTCACTTTGCTTAGGGAATTTTCCCCTAGCGATACCAGGTAATCTAGCAGGCTGGGAATATGGGCAAAAATCCCAACAATTGGTCTTTGGAATAACAAAACCTCTATCATCTACGTAGTTTTCTGTACTACTCCACATACAAAAGGTGTTTATGTAATCAAGTTAATGGGGGGCTTAATAAGTTTAGCAAAATTAGGTATAAACTGATGGTAATATTGCACATTTCTAAGAATACCTGAAATTTTTGAGTCATTGGTTCAGGCATCTTGGAATAAACTCAACTTTACTGTTTATGGCTTCAATTCCTTAATATAATATGACATGTCCTAAAAAATTATATTCCTGTGAAAGAAGGTACACTTTACATTTTTTAGTTTGATGTTATTATCACATGATCATTGGAAAGCTGATTTGAGGTGACATAGATGATCAGTAAAGGTTTTTAAATACTGTTAAATCATCTATGTAAACAAACACATGGCTCAATTTAAGATCTTAAATGATATTGTAACGGATCAGGAGGCACCTTATCCATATATTATTTTGGATCAAGTGGAGTTCGATCCAAATGTGGCCCTGATTCAGTGTGCATTGAACTCAGTACGTTCAGAACAGGGTAAAGTTGCCATCTCAAACCTGAATAAATCTTTGGAATGATGACGGTCTTACATGAGGCATGGATGGTGATCCGGTGGGATGGGGAATATTCACTAATGATGTGGTGGTCAGGGCTCAGAAGAGCTTAACCCAAAGAAAAGCTTATTATATATTAGCATTACACTATTTAGAGGAGGACGTTGCAGCCTGAAGGGCAGTTGCATCATCTATGAAGAAAAATGGAACTCAAATAAAGAATATTTGCTCACTTGGAAAAATAGCAATTTTATTTAAATAAATAATAAGTGGATCAGATTGAAACTATGAGCTCAAACAGTGAGCTCAGTGTGGCGTTGGCGTTGTTCTCAGCCCTTTCCTGGTCCCAAACTCTGCTGTTGATGTGCAGCGCCATGAGAACAGTGGTAAGAGAATATGTAGCAACGACAAGATATGGCAGTTGGGTTTGAGGATGGGCCTCTGCCAGCCTGTACCTAACATGGTCAGTAACATGGCTCTTACTGCCCAATTTGTTTGTTGTGTATTGGCGCAAACCCGCCCGTTACATTAGACGCAACTCAAATACTTTTCTGTCAGTCTTGTAAAGCCCCAAGTTGAGGTGGTGGCTCCGGGATGGGAGGAATGGTACCAATATGTGTTGATGGTGGTGATGGTGAGCTTCTCACTTATGTTTGTAATAAAAGAAGTGATTTGAGTGTGTGGTTTGAGACCTATTATGATGGAGGAACGCCAGGGGGACTTATATCCCCAAAAGGTCGGGCTGCATTGCCCATGGAAGCTTTAGAGAAGATCCACCAAGTGGTGTCACAATTCATTATCAGGTGTGGTTGGATCAAGTGATAGAAGGAGAGACCCCTTTCTCGCTGCAGATTGCACAAATTGTGAAGGCATTACCATCAGACCTTTTGAATGGGTACAAGAGTTGGTTGAGGAGCAAGGTCGCCTTCCCAGATCCATGATAAGTGTGTGGACTGGATTGAACGGGTGTCCTGTCCAGATGAGGCGCAGGATGAGGCGTGGTCAGCATTGTTGACAGTATGTCAGGGCTGAGGATTGGTGGAAGAATATGGGTGGATTTTCCATCCATTAGCAAAAGCAGTGAGAGTCTCAGATTTATAATCATCGTGAATGTTCAGATAAGGGCTTCAAGTGATCATGTTGGCCATCATGGCGGCTGCTAAAGTTCAGGGTTCGTAGGCAGAGTAAATTGCTTTGGCAGTGTCAGACAATCTCCTTCTCAACTTATAAAAAAGAATGTTGGAGGTATTAGTGCCCTTGAATCTGCTACCATGATTGGCCCATCACCTGCCCAATCTTCGAATAATATTGTAGTTATCAATGATATGAGTACCAAAGGCAAAAAGACCTTGGCTTATTCTCAGTGGAATCCTAACTATCAGAAAAATATGGTTTATAACCAAAATTGGCTTAATAAGGTAAGAATTGATAATAGGAATTCTTCGACTTCTCAGCCGAATTTGAGGCGTTCATTACCACACAAATCTGACCACCTTTGAGGTGAGAAGATTTTAATTGACGATGATAGGGTGAAAATTAAAAAATCATTACCACATGAATCTGACCACCTCCAAGGTGAGAAGATTTTACTCACTGGTGATTGGATACAATCTATCAAATTGTTACCATATGGGTCAGTTTTGCCTCAAAATATTTATCTTCAATCTGATAGGCCAAAAGCCTATATTCCTTAATTTGGATGACTCAGCTTTATAATACTTTAACCTCGAATACCCATGGTTCTGGGATTCAAACTAGTTTAAATAGGAAATATCAGTATCAAAAAAGGACCTTTTTTTTAGTACTAGATGGTCCCAAAAGGACCTTTTCTTGGTTGGCCCCACTAAAACAATAGAAAACATAAAAAACATTAACAAAGCTTTATTTATTACTTTTATTTAAAAAGTAAGTTTTTCACTTTAACAAAAAATTTGTGGCATCCATCGGTGGATACCACAAACAGGTGCTCGCTACAGGGGTCACCCTGAATACTTTGATAAAGTATAAAAAAAGAAATGGAGTGTCACCCGTTGGGTGCAAAATGGGGAAGGGACTGAAGATGATGATCTAATGGACAGCCCTACCACTTTGATGTTTGGAGAGGAAGAACGATTTTAATGCATATTGATATCTGAGTCTCGTCGCATCACCTGGCCAGCTACTGAAGCCATGAGAGACCTTACTCATGGTATCCTTAACCCTGGTGACTTTGCATCTCGCGAACAAGCGTCGTTGGTAGAGGAACGCCACTTGTTTCTCTATGAGACTAGTGTCCTCCCAGAGACCTATGATTAGCTTACAAATTTGACCACCTACATACGCAAGTTTTCTCACCCTGCTTTGGTACACATGATGCATCTCTTAGCCAGACATCATGAAGAGTTACATCAACACCTAGAAACTCATGCAGCTCTGAATTTAGCCTATGATAAGTCATACCAACTGACCTCCAAACATCTTAAAGCAGTTAGATCTGGTGTGGAAGCTAATTGTAACTTCATCATACAGCTGCATGATCGACTTACTACTATGGACACTGGGATTTTAAAGTATGTTGAGGAGGCCATGAAGATATTCTGGGATGAACTGAACGCTTCCACCGCTAGCACTCACTCGTTGCTGGAGGGTTTGCTAAAGAACTTGAAAAGCACAATGAGAAAACACACTGGGACCTTTCAGCCCCCAACTCCGTCCCTCAAGAGGAATATGAACAGCGTGTGGCTGTGGTGGAGCGACAGTTAATTCAGGCCTTTTCTTGTGTTGATGAGCTTGAACGCCATCTGTTGCTTGAACCATCTAGCGCCACCACCACCCTTATGGCCAAGGTTGTTCAGCTAGAAAAGGAGCTAGCTCTCAAAGCTTTTGTTTGAAAATACCAAATATTTGGCATGTCGCCTGACTGAATGTAAAACCGAAGCAAAAGTGATAAAATCTTCGCTGGAAAGCCCTGTGCTGTTGAAGTAAGTATTTAGTTGATTAACACAGGTCGAGTGGAAGTATGAGCAGATCAAGGATGGAGTACAAGGCCCAAGCTCCAACTCTCGTGATGATGAAGGGTGTAAACAAATGTTAGAAGAGCTGAAGAATCTTGTGGAAGCTGTGGAAACTGGTCAATTAAACCTAAGCTTGCTGGTGTCACAACTCTGCTTCCAAGTCAATGCTTTGGAGAGCCGAGCGGAAGATCTTGAAACTCACAAACTGGGGATTGAAGCTCAACTGAGACTATGTGAATCTGGGCCCCTAGAAGCCCTCACCAAAGTGGAAACCCGGCTCAAAGCCATGCATGACCAATATGATCGCCTTTTGTGGACCTTTGACCAGTTAATCTACCTCTCTGAAACCCTGGAAACAGAAGCTCCAGCTGTTTATACCCTTACCGGGGTGATTTTAGTTCATTCAAACTGACGTTCAAATACAAGTTTATCCCCGGCGAGGGTAGCATTTCTTCAATTTTATACGTCTATGAAGTGGCTATGGAAGGGGCAACAGATCATCAGAAGGCCAAACATATTCTTTCCTGTTTGGGCTGCATGGCACAGGAGGTGATGGTCCCACATATGGATGCTCTTAGCACTTGGTCTGAGGTTAAAGAGGCCCTCATAAACACGTTCGGTTCAAAACAGGCTTTAAGTATGAAAAAGCAAGCTTTTATGCGTATGATTATCCAAAAAGGAGAGTCAGTGGTCGCCTTTGTGGAACAATTCTATATGGAAGCACAGACGTTGAAAACCTCAAAGATATTGAATTTGGATGATGCTGTAGCCGCCGTTTTGACTGGAGTGGCTTCTTACCTTCCACTAGCAATGCACATCACCTCAGTTAAACGCTATTTCCATACCATTCAAGACATCAAGGAGGCGTTAATAGATGTCGCTGATTTCCATAAGCCTGAAGTTCCACGTGGAGCAGTATCTCGTCCTCGCGTTTTAACCATTGAGGATTCAAAGCCTAAGCCTCGAGCACTAGCTATTGAAGACAAGAAGGAGCCCTTCAGATAATGGGCCCTGAAGAGCAAAACCCCAAAGCAAAACGTCCTGAACGCCCTTGATGCAAATACTATGACAAGTTCGGACATAAGGAGGCTATGTGATGGAAAAAGAAAGCTGACGCCGAAGAACAGGAGCAGGGAAAAGCAATGTCAGCGTAGGGAAAGGCACACCTACTATGACAAACCTCATGTGCCTAAATCACTCAAACAACTTATGCCATTACCTCGCGTTACCAATACCCCAGGGGAAGATTCTGAGGGGGATACAGATGAGGTTGGCTATTATGTTGTAGGAGCACCTGCTGAGGTGGAAGTTCCCGATCACTTGAATGCTGGAGGAGTAGATGAGGCCACCATACCGGAAGAGATGTATCTCCATCAAGTTGTATGGGAACCAGCCATTATCGATACTACCAGCAACGCGGATGAGGTGTTGTCTAACCTTATTCACCCTCTCCAGCATGGCCATACCATGCAGTCTATCCAGGAAATTTACCCCGAGACTGCATTCAAATTAATCTCTACTTTCTATCTTAAGGAGGTCTTAGCGCTATCACCCACTTTTGGGGGGATACTTATGAAGGTCGAAGTGGTTATCCAAAAAGTTCAGGTTGATGGCTATCTTAGATACAGGCTCCCCAGTGAACGTAATCTCTTCCAAGTTGATGAAAAAGATCAAACTTGCACCTGACTTATAATATAACCAAGACTTTGGAACCTCTGGTCCCAACAACACCCACGCACTGGGTGCTTACTCGTCCCTTCCCATTCATATTTGGAAGCTTATTCTATCAGCCCCTGCAGTGGCTTTGGATAATAATGCTTACAATATGCTTATAGGTACTCAGTCTATGATTGAATATGAAGGCATTATCTATATAAAGCAAGGCTTCTTGTCTTTGCTCAATTATTAAATCCCCCTAGTTCTAGCCAATAAAGAACCCAGCAAGAAGGAATACTCTTGCATGGTTGAGTACCCGCTTTCCGCTTTACCTATACATTATACCACCTCTGGGCAAAATACAAAAAATTGCCTGATTCCATGGATGCTGCCGAAGGAATTCCGTTTTATGCAGCCAATGAAGTGGTGATTAAGCCTGGTGAACAACGGGTGGTAGACATGAAAATCACTCTTAAAATCCCTCGTTACTGTTTATTACACCTCTTAAGCATTAACGGAATTAGCCCTGTTGAGCCTCAGGTATTGCCTGGTGTTCTAGACCCAGCCTATCTGAAGCCTAGTACCTTATTGTTGGGGAATCTCACTAATAAGGATATACTTATAAGAAAGAATCAAGAGGTGGGCCGAGGGTTTTTACTCCCTGTGAAGGAAGTTGAACAAATACACTCCATTGGTTCAATGGCAGATTTAGGCCTGCCCGCAGATAACCTGGTATTTACCTTGCCAAACGTCCATATTTCAGATGAGCTGACCTCAGATGAGTTGGAGAAAGTGCATACTCTATTAAATGAGTATAGTGATATATTCTCAAAGTCGGATAATGATTATGGCCACATATAGGGCTGGTGCCATTCCACCAATGTGGGTGATGCTCATCCCATTAGGTCAAAACCTTATCGCAAGTCAAAGGTGGAGGAGCAACAAATGAGGATGGAACTCATGCAGTTATTAGATGCGGGGTTATTAGTTCCTTCACAAAGCCCCTGGTCCTCCCCCTTGTGCTAATTAAGAAAAAAATGGAGGTCATTGGATATTTATGGACTATCGCAGGCTAAACAATCTTATGAAAAAGGATAGCTATCCTATCCCACGCATTGACGATGCCCTGGCCCAGCTTTCAGGCTCAAACTTTTTCTCTGCCACGGACTTGGCCAGTGGTTATTGGCAAGTGGATCTATCTCCTCAAATCAAGAGAAATGCACGTTGTTATGCAGTGAAGGTCTTTTTTAATCCACGCGATTACCTCAAGGGTTGTGCAACGCACCTGCCTCTTTCCAGCATGCGATGAATCACATTTTGCAGGATCTTAAGTTGACCTGCGTTATCGTCTACCTTGATGACATTACCATATTCTCAAAGTCCTTTAATGAACCCCTTGACCATTTAAAGGAGGCTTCCAACGCTTACGACGCTCAACTATCAAATTAAACCTTCAAAGTGTACTTTCTTCCAAAAGAAATTAAACTCCCTCAAACATACCATTTCTCGAGGGGGTATTCAACCCATACAAGATATGGTGGAAGCGATTTCCAGAATGCCACCCCCAAAAACCTACGGGATATACAGGTATTTTTAGGGATGATGGGGTATTACCATCAGTTCATCCCTAAGTTTGCCCAGCTCAGCGAGCCCCTTGCTCGTTTACTGAAGAAAAATATCCCTTTTTAATGGGGCACTGAACAGAAGGCTGCTTTTGAAACAATGAAGTTGCTGCTACAAAAAAGGCCTATTCTAAGGCATCCAGATTATGGAAAACCGTTTATTTTGTTTACAGATGCTTCAGACTACGCCGTCAGGGCCATCCTAACCCAACTGGATGAAAAAGGGGTAGATCATCCTGTCTCATACTTTAGTAAGATGCTATCAAAGGCAGAATGCAACTATAGTGTTACCAAGAAGGAGTGTTTTGCTGTTCTACTAGCGGTGAAGCATTACCTCCCTTTCTTGTATAGGCCTCTTTCACTTTGATTACGGACCACGCATCTTTAAAATGGTTGCAGAACATTGAGGACCCTACGGGGCGCCTAGCTCGCTGGGCTATAAAGCTCCAGCATTATGATATGAAGATTGAACACCGCGCTGAAACCTGCCACCTGAATGTTAATGGGTTAACTCGGTGCCCATCCTCCAACTAGATAACAGTGAAGCGGAGTGGCTGTATGAACTTTTAATGACCCCAAACGACTGGGAAGATGAGGATGAGCCTGTACAGAGGATGTTGGCCCAGCACTCCTGTAACACAAAAGTAGAAAGCGGAAAATTGTATAAACAAGTGGGGGCGAAATAATTGCCTTACCTATGACCCTCGGAACATGTACCTGTCATCTTGGAAGCTCATTCAACCTTAGGCCATGGAGGAGAAAAGAAAACCTACGAGTGGATCAAAGATCGGTACTTTTGGGAGGGGATTATGGAGGCCATTGTTGAAGTCTTGGATTCTTGCCTTACATGTAAAAAGCAATCTTGATTCAAGACTAGATACCAATATCAGCCAACTACCCCACAACAGCCATTCCATACCATGAGCTTGGACGTAGTAGGGCCGCTTCCTCAAACCACCGGTGGAAACAGATATATTTTGGTAGGCATTGACCACTTCACAAAGTGGGTTGAAGCTTTGGCGCTGCCAGCCCAAATGCTAAGGCCACTGCCACCTTTCTTCATCAAAATATTTTCACTTGACACAGGTGCTCTCAAGTACTACTCTGTGATAACGGGAAATATTTTACATCCAGAGTAGTCAAAATCTTGGCTGCTTCCATGGGAGCCCAGCAACTATTCTCAGCTCCATATAACCCATCAACTAATGGTACAGTGGAGCGAGCAAATGGTACTTTGGTTTTTATCTTATGTAAAATGGCTTCATCTGACCCCCTTCAATGGGATCATTATCTCCCTAGCGCTCTTAAGTTTACCAAATTAGCTATCATCGGATTTTAAAGATGTCCCCTTTCCGAGTTTTGTATGTCAGGGAACCAGGCATACCTGCCCTTCTAGATAAGGATGTCTTCTCTAGAGGAGAGGAGCCTGAGAAAGCCATGCGTAGGTTAGCTAACCGCATCATTCAGCTTCAATCAGAGGATATGACCAACCTAGCTAAAATGGTTGCTAAAGAAGGCCAAGCTGCCAATGAGCTCTGAGCTCCTCTACCTTCTTTCCAAGTGGTGGATATGGTTTTATATTACCACAATCACATAACTCCATGTAGTGGCAAACTTGGATCAATCTGGGAGGGGCCATTTACCATCATGTATATGAGAGGAAATAAATATTCTATAAAGTCTTTGTATACAGGATTTATCATAAACCAGGTACATGGCTGTTTCCTATGACCCTACATCCCTCCCAACATTCTTGAGGGGGGCAATGTCGGAAAAACTACTTCTTGACTTATGAAAAAGAATGTTGGAGGTATGAGTGCCCTTGAATCTGCTACCATGATTGGCCCATCACCTGCCCAATCTTCAAATAATATTGTGGTTATCAACAATATGAGTACCAATGGCGAAAAGACCTTGGCAGATTCTTGGTGGAATCCTAACTATCGGAAAAATATGGTTTATAACCAAAACTAGATTAATAAGGTAAGAACTGATAATAGGAATTCTCCGACTTCTCAGCTGAATTTGAGGCGTTCATCACCACACAAATCTGACCACCTCCAAGGTGAGAAGATTTTACTCGACGATGATAGGGTGAAAATTAACAAAGCATACCACATGAATCTGACCACCTCCAAGGTGAGAAGGTTTTACTCGCTGGTGATTGGATACAATTTATCAAATTGTTACCATATGGGTCAGTTTTGCCTTAAAATACTTATCTTTAATCTGATAGGCCAAAAGCCTATATTCCCTAATTTGGATGACTCAGCTTTATAATACTTTAACCCTGAATACCCATGGTTCCGGGATTCAAACTATTTTAAATAGGAAATACTAGTATCAAAAAGGACCTTTTCTTGGTTGGCCCTTCTAAAACAATATAAAAAAAAACTCAAGCAAAGCTTTATTTATTACTTTTATTTAAAAAGTAAATTTCTCACTTTAACAAAAAATTTGTGGCATCTGTCAATGGATCCCACAGGCAGTGCAGGTGGAGAAACAATTTGGCTTTGGCATGCAACCAGAGAGAGGATTCAAAGTACCTTGGAAGGGTCCAGTCACCCATTGTGGCTAACAGAGGACGAGGTGGTTGTCAGGGTTCTTCCCAGAACTTCAGGAACATCCATGGGGATCCCGCCAGGAAAGTGGAGAGGAGTCAGGGTGAACAGGCCAGGGACCTGGGAAGAGCTATAGTCCATGACCTACCTTACCTGCAAATTTGCAATCCAAGTATTCTTCTAACATTAAATCTTCTTCTTTGCTTTATCCTAGAATATATTCCAGTGGAGTTATACTCGCATGGTCAGATAGAGAAGGTGCTGGCCCTGGTGTATACAGGGGCTGAGGAAAATTATGTGGAATTCGCCTTAGCAGAGCATTTGAAGTTGGAGATGAGAAGGGGTCCTGAGGTAGTGTTTGCCGATGTGTCAAGAAGAGCCCCATTGTGGGTTTTGGAGCCCCTGATTGTCATTCAGCAGAACACATTTTGGTTGAAGGAGGGTTTCTGTGCAATCCAGAATATAGCCCACCCTGTTGTGCTAGGGATGAAATGGTGGCATTGTTTCCAGCCATGGATCGATTTGTTGCATAAGACAATTACCTTGTCATTACAGATTGGATCTCAGATGATGTGGAAGATGGAGGTCAGTGGCGACGTCATGAGCAGATGCAGGAGCTTAGAGGGGATGCAGGAGGTAAAACTACCACCTGAATATAGCGACTTCGCTGATGTATTTGGTTCCATTGAGAGTTCGCTTTTTTTTCCTATGGGCTCTTTCACGTTTTCATTCCAGTTCAAGGAGGGGTCGGAGCTTCCCTGGGGATTCCCAGTCTATGCTCTTAATTAACAGGCTAGAGAAGCATTGGAGGGCCACTTGGAGTAAATGTTGAACAAAGGTTTAATTGATCCTTCCATATCTCCAATGGTATCTCCCATATTGCTAGTAACAAAGGCGAGTGCGATTTATGCCCATGTGTGGATTTCTTATGCTTTTCATGGTCACGGAGCCTGATCCATTCCCAATGCCCCTGTTGGAGGACACTCTTCCGCTGGTTACCAGATGAACGATGTTTACAAAGCTTGGCCTCATGGACACGCTTAATCAGATACCAGTGAGACCAGAGCACCAGCAATACACAGCGTTCAAATGCCACCTAGGGGTGTACCAATATTGCATGATGCCATTTAGGTTGAGAAATGCCCCGGCGGTGTTCCAGCGGATGATTGACCATGTCCTTAGAGGGATGATCAGTTGATGCTGCACCACATATATGGACAATATTCTAGTATTCTCACGGTCCCAGGAGGAGCATGTACAAGATGTCCGGGAAGTTTTGGGGCAATCGGCCTTATGGGCTTAGGGTCGAAGCCCTCCAGGTGTGAGTTCAACTGAAGCTCAGTAACGTTCCTCAGCAACGTGGTATTCTGGAACAGATTGGGAGTATGTCTGGATAAGCTCCGGGCGGTGCGGGCATGGAAAGCCCCCATAGATCAGATGGGGGTGCAAAGTTTTTTTATAACATTGAACTTCCTTCGCTAATTTGTGAAGAATATTTCCCATATGGCCTTATCACTCACGCACTTTACCCCTGACGTTCTGTTCATATGGAGAAAGGAAGAAGCATGGGCATTCGAATTACTGAAGGGTAAGTTACTTACTGCACATGTACTGACCCATTCAGACCCCAGGAAACCATTTGTGGTCGAGATGGATGCTTCAAATTATGCTGTGGGAGCAGTATCGCTTCAGGAAGGGGAAGATGGGTTGTAGCATCCCATGTGTTACTTCAGGCAGAAGTTGCTCCTAGTGGAAACAAACTACCCGATATACAATAAGGAACTGTTGGCAGTGATGATGGCCTTGCATTAATGGCAACATCACCTGCTTTATGCCTGGCATCCTTTCATTATCCGGACAGATCACAAATCCTTGGAGTACTATTATGAACCAAGAAAGATGAACCAGCGGCAGGCCAGATGGCATGTTAAGCTGGTCCGCTATGATTTCCAGGTGGAGTACAGGCATGGAGCTTCGAATGTCCAGGTGGATTAGTTGAGTCAAGATGGGGCCTTTGTGTATGAAAAGGAGGAATTGGAGGAGTTCAACACAGCTGCGATGTTCTAACTGGACCAATTCGCAATGATTGAGGATAGGGGAAGTGATTTGGGGGAGGAAGTTCACTGGAAGCAGAGGAGTGCAGAATTCTCCCAGAGGCTGAAAGCTGAGATGATGGTGGGTCAGCCGCACTGGTAGCATGCATTTTTTATGAAGAGGGTTGAGGTGCTATACCACAAGTCACGCATATGGGTGTCTAACCCACCATTACAATGGAAGGTAATCTGGGCTTCTCATGATCATCCGCTGGTGGGTCACCTAAGAGTAGGGAAGATGATGGAATTGGTGCAGCGGGAGTATCTGTGGCTGGGCCTTTGTAAGGATATCCAGAAGTACGTGTGGGATTGTTTGGTATGTGTGAATTTAAAGTCATCGAGAAAACCACCATCAGGTAAATTTAATCCGCTGCCAATACCATAAGCCCCTTAGAGTTCGATTAGTGTCAATTTCATAGTGGGAATCCCAAAGGTGCAGGGGAAGGACGTGGTTATGGTGACATAGATAGACTTAAGAATATGCTGAGTTTTTCCCATGTACTGGGAGTTTTTGGCAAAGGATGCGGTGAGGATTTTCATTGATGAGGTGTTCTCCTGGCATAGATTATCTGAGGAAATCAATTTGGACTTGGGCCCCCAATTTGCTTCAAAATTCTGGTTGTGCCTACTGGGTAAATTATGAAATCAGGCCTGGTCAGTCCTCGGCGTACCATCTGCAGTTTGATGGACAAATGGAAAGGGTGATTCAGATACTCGAACAGTATCTTTGGTGTTATGTGTCTGATCAACAGGATGTTTGGGTTTCAGGGTTTGGATGGCCCAATTTGCTTACAACAATCACTCTCAATCCTTAACAGGAATGTCGCCGTTTTTTGTAAATCATGAACTCAACCCCAGATCGAACAGGGGATAAGTGGACGGCATATGTCAGGGGGTGGATGAAATGCTACGTACCATGTCAGATATCAGGAAGAAGCTACGAGGGAAATTGAAGCAGATGATATCTTGACAAATGTGACAGGCAGTAGTCAAAGGGTGCTGGATCCAGCGTTTGAGCCTGGGGACATGGTACTGGTGGTGGCCAAGAACTATGCCGTCCCAGTCAAGGGTTGAAAGCTGGGTCCAAAGTTTTGGGCCCATACTGGATCATCTGAGCCATTAATTGGGTTGCCTTTGAGTTGAGTTTATCAGTAGGTTCCAGAGCCCATCTGATGATTCATGCTTCCCAGATACAGGCGTCCAGAGGAGAGGGGCCTGAGCATCCAGGACCGCTGAATCTTAGGGAGGATAGGTGCCAGAATATGAGGTGGAACGGATACTGGATGCCAAGTGGATGTGAGGCCAGCAGCAACTGCTGGTGAAGTAGAAGGGCTATCCGGTGGAGGAAGCAACGTGGCAAACAAAGGAGAACTTTGCGTGATGCCCAGAGAAGGTTCAGGAGTATTGGTCTTCACAGGGGTAATTTAACGGATCAGGAGTCACATGATCTGTAAATTGGTTCAGATCAAGTGGAAGCAATCCAAATGTGGCTCTTATTCAGCAGGCATCAAGCTTGATTAGTTAGGAACAGGGTAAATTCGCCATCCCAAACCCAAATCACATCTGTGGAATGACGATGGGCTTATGTGAGGCATGGATGGTGATTTGGTGGGATGGGAATCTTCACTAATAATATGTGGTCATGGCTCAGAAGAGCTTAACCCAAAAAAAAGCTTATTTTATATTTTCAGTGCACTATTTAGAGGAGGACGTCGCAGCCCTGAAGGGAAGTTGCATCTTATACAAGTGTTGGGATTTTTGCCATATTCCAAGTCTGCTAGATTACCTGGTATCGCTAGAGGAAAATTCCATAAGGCGAAGTGAATCAGAAATCAGTTGGCCCAAATTTCAGAGTAACTATGTTCAGGGGTTTTGGGATATTCTCCTGGTCATATCCATTGGGATCAATCTGGATGAATACCTAAGATCTCATCAGGCATAGTTGCTAACGAAATAGGGGCATCTGATAGTGATTAAATATCAGGTGTACTGATTGGGATTGGTCAGATTTCATCACTGACTGATTGGGAATGAGTAGTGAGCTGCAAGACAAGTGATGCCGCCTGCAACTAGTGAATCAATTGTTTGGTGAAGTGACCTGCCATAATGGGTAATAAATCACATTACCCAAAGCAGGTCGCTAGCCAATTATGGTTGGTTTGATTGTATTGAGAGGAAAACGTTAGGGACACGTTTTCTGACTCTTTCTGTCTGAGGTTTCAAGGATGTTTAATGACTGAATCCTATCCAGGATGTGGAAGACCATTGCTGCTAAGACGAGCAAGGGTGATTCAATGGCAACAGCTGCTGTTTCATTGAAGAGGTGTCAACCGAGGGTTGGACAGCCAAATCCCCTACTATATAATTCCCTAGGATTTACTATAAAAAAAACCCTAGTTTTAGGATAACAAGTAATCTACAGTTATATTATCAAATTTAGTGTATAGTTAGACTATCAGCTTCTATTGTGTCGTTCTATATCAACGATATTATAGAAGGCAATAATTGGAAGACTCTCAGAGAGAAGAGTAAAGATCCAAGAGGGGATCTAGAGATGAAGGAACTACAATAAGGGATAGCTGCTGACTGTGTGTTGGGCCGAGAGATTGTCACTGGGGTATCTTAACAAAGATCGGGTAGACAAGAGTATAGGGAACAAATCCCTATGAGTACAACTTCAAGAGTATTTAATCAGAAATACTGGCCGATAGTTAGGCTGAATAAAAGTTCAATCTCAACTATAGATAAAAGTCTCCATACTATTATCAATCAATCTTTTTTACACAACGCGACAAAGTGCACAAGGAAATCGAACCTGTGCACTAAAAAGGTTACTGGGTTGATGGCCAATAATCAACCTAGAGTAAATTTTTACAAGTTGGTGCTCATTACAGGGGTAGTTGAGTAAAGAATCTATTATATTGTTGTATAAAGAAGAACTATGCAAGGTGTGGACTGAGATCGCCACTGTAAACCAGAATGCCTTAAACTCAGCGGACCATTGGGAGTTCGCGGCCTTTAAGAATGAGTCTCCAAGGTGGAGGAAGGA
>JAKSZP010014010.1:0-23922 GCA_022478985.1 Massospora cicadina | reverse complement strand
ATTCTTGGCTGATGTAATCCACAACTTCATTGTCAATTCTCACCAGATGGTTATGTAGAGCATTGATTTCCCTCCTATTATTGAGTATGGCTTCACGATTATCCTGACCAAAGTTAGAAGCAGTCTCATAGAAAGAGGATAGCTGAGAATGAAATTGTTGCGCCAGGGTCAACTGGCGTTGGATCTCAAGATGATGTAACCCCAAAATCTGGAGTACGTGATGAATGGTGGGATGCACGTACTGCCAGAGATACTGCTCTGTTCTAGCCAAACTGACTTCAGTATGTTGCAAAACTGCTCTGTTATATAAGTCCATCATATTAGCTGCAGCCTTAGATGTTCAATCTTGGTTAGGATGGGCACCAGGCTGAATAGCCCCCCTTATTAAGCCCTTGACCGTTTATTCTCAGTATGAAGTTTGAAATTGATAATTATCTTGGTCAGGGCCCTCAATGGTAAAGTCCATAGATGCTCAAAATTGAAGATCAATTATATTAGCAGAAGGCATCTCCTGCCTGTTGGAGTGTACCCATCAGGTGATACCTATTGATTTTTCAGAAGAGGGGCTTTCTTCACTAGACATATTCATCGTCATAAAAATATGTTTTCACTAGGTAGTCTTGGAAGCAGACCTGGCAGGGAGCACAAGTATTGGAATTTTGTGAGAAATTGCGATATAGGTGCTACAAAGGCTACTAAATTATTAGTTTCATGTCTCTAGCAAAGATGTAAACAAGGCAACGAAGTTATTAGTTTCGTTGCAATAATAAGTTCCAATTGGAATATAGAACTCTGATATGAATTGACCAAAATTAAGCTACGTGAGACAAAAAAGTGGTACTTTATTAGTTAGAAATCAGGGATATTTGTAGGGGTTGATTTGGTAGTTCTTTGTGAGGATGTTTGTGCTTCAATCGTAGTAAGATTTTTTTTAATAGATGACCAATATTGATAATTATTATTAGTATACTTGTGATGGTCAGATCTTATAAGTTTCTTATTAGATGAAGTTAACCTTATTGCGGAGGGCTTAGCCCCTTTGGATTTCTTAGCCTCATCCTTCAAAGGAGGCTGATAACTTTTAAAGGTAGATCATCAGTCTATCTGAGAATTGGATATCTCCAACTGGGTTTTTATGATCTTATTAGACTGAAACACTAAATCTTGATTTTGATTATAATCAGTCATCACAGTTAAATCTCCAACACAGAACTTCCTCAGAAGCCTAAAAGTCATTAGCACTAATTAATAAAGTTGACATTTATCCATATTCTAAAAAATATTATCAGAATATGTTAGAAAGAGCATAAACTGGTAATCCCATCACAAGATCCTCATTGGGTTGACTAGATGGGTATGCCTGACTTGCTGGCTGTGGGGTGAAGTCAACCTGTAGTTGTAGTGTTAAATGGACGTGGCGCGCCAAACCAGTGGTGAGCCAGAAGAGCGGATTTGGACAAATGGAAGCTAGTCAGGTGCAGTGGAAGGGTACACTCATCTGGGGTATATCTTTGGAAAAGGTCAGTGATGACCCGCCAGGTGGCTGAGTCAATCAAAAGGAGAGCTTAATCAATGATAATTAGGGCAACAATGCAAATAGTGGTGTGCTTTACTAAATTAGTAGAAGAAATTTTAAAATAATGTGGAAAATAGTATCTGCAATAGACTAAGCATGGCAGCAGAGTTTTATTCAAAAAATTAAAATTAGAAAGTATGATAAACTGAAAACAGAGTGGTTAGCCTGGAAGGGTAATTCCTGCTTCCACCCAAGTGCAGGTTTTGTTCAATTAAAATTAAACCCTGTACTGGAAAGAAAAAATTTTGGTGTGGTATATTTGTCCCAAAGTCAAACTACCTTGAATATTATTTATAATGAACTGACAACAGACTCTGGGGGTGCTATTATCATAAGAGTGGGTGTAATCAGCAGGTTTTCACCAGTATTTCACAAAGGAATTGTGAAGTACAAGCCAGGTCACTGACCATACCACTGATAAGCCAGCAGAGACCCTTCCATGAGCCCGCGCACCATGTCTGGAAGTCATGACATATTATTAAACAACAGTCCCAGCGATTCTGCATGCCAACAGAAGGTCTGGCTCCAGGACAGTGCTGAGAATGAGTCTAATGCTTGGCCTATCTTGCTAGTTGAGCTCATTTTCCAGATCTTGATTTTCTTAAATATACTTATAGTAAAATGTCCTATAAAGTATCTTAATCAGCTAGCAATGAAGTTTAGTATTGAGTATCTTTGTAGAAGACAAAACTAAATTCCTAGTTATCGCCTTTTCCCATATATAGCTCTGCAAACACTTAGCTAAGCTTCTTTACCCTAAGCTCTTGAGTGACAAAAAGATCATCATTATTGAAGGCTCAATATCCCGTTTGAGCATTATTTTGGAGAATTCAAGATGCCAGTGTTGCATTCCGCCAGATCAATCTCTGCTTCTGAATTTTAGATTTCTTACCTTCAATGACCTCTTGTACAATCTGATCTTACATTTATGTCATTTTATCTAAATTGACCTTCAAATTCTCAGTGGAATCTGAGATTTTGCCAAATAAGTTGCTATGCAGACCAGACTGTGCCTGTTCTGTTACATCACCCCCTGTGAGGCTCAAAATTCATAGACCTTCTCTGGGCATTTCACACATCCTTCCATCATCTGCCACGTCACCTCCTCCTCCAGATATCCCTTGCATTTCACTAGGAACTTTTGACAGCCTTTCACCCAATGCACATCCAGTATCTGTTTGACCTCATATTACTGGCTATTCCCCTCACAAGGGCTCAGCAATTCCAGCCACTTGAGTTCTTTTCCTTTAAATTCCCATAGTTGTGAAGCATGGATCACTGGATGGGCCCTTGACCCTTCTGGAAGCTCCAGTATAAAAGCTAACCTATTGATAGCATAAATAATTTTATATGATCTAAAAACTTCAGGCTGAGCTTCCAGCTCTTCACTGGCATGGTGTAGTTCTTACTACCACTAACACTCAATACCCTGGAGCAAATAGCGTATCTGGAGCCTCAATCAGTAGCCTGATGCTTCTACCGCGCCATGGCTCATTCCAAATTCCCTATCCAATGTAGGATTGAGTCCATGGTTTTCAAAAAATGGTTTCATTCCTGTCAACGATTGGCAATGGTTGTTATACACAAACTGGGCCAATTTGAACCACAAGACCCAATCATCCTGCCAACAAGAAAGGTATCGCCAAAAGATATTGTTCAATTATATGATTTACTCTCTCCATTTATCTGTCAGATTGGAAATGATATTCTGAAGCTTGACATGGGTGTATCTTCATATTTTTAGCAAGTTTGACTAAAACTTTGACACAATTCTTTCAACTGCAGTCCAAAAAAATTCTGCCAGTAACCCATGCTGGGCAAATATCTTTGTCAACAAAATTCTTTGCTGCATCATTGGCTGCAAAGTTGGTATTGCATGGGAAAAATTTGGTTATTTTAGTCAACCAATCGACGATCCCTATAATTACATCCTTTCCTTGGACCCTTGGAAGGCCCATGATAAAATCCACACCAACAGACCCCATGGATGACTGTAAACTGAAGCATAATTAACTTAACTGTGGGAGGCTTCCTAAAAGTTTTGACCTATCACAAATCAAGCATTTTCACACATAAATCATATTGTCCCTTTAAAGTCCTGTCCATAAATAATTCCGCTACACTAGTTTGGTCATCTTCTTAACTCCAGGGTGCCCCACCAATGGGTAAAGTAGAAAGCATGCGATATCTCCCATTGCAATGATGGATTTGGGACCCATACATGTGAATAATGGTACATACATCATTTTTCTTCCTATACATGCAGTGGTGACCATGTTGTGGGTCTTCCACTGTCTCAGCCCAAAAAAATGTCCAAATGCTGACTTCCTCTGTTTCTGCTATATCTCTTCTCCTAATTAACTTTCTCCACTTCTGATCATCGCAAATTGATCTAGCTGGAACATTGTAGATGTGTTAAAACCTTCTAACTCCATCTTCTTATAGGATACTCTCAAATACTGACTTAGCCAATCTGCCAAGGTGTTGTATGATCCTGGCAGGTACTCTACCCAAAAACTAGTACTGGACAAGCTCAATGAGCATCAGGATTGGCGCTGATCCATCTTCCTTGGCTTGTAATAATTTATCAGCACTTTATGATCTGTTTGCACCATGTAAGGATGGTGAGCATAAAGCAGATGGTGCTGTTAATTCTTTAAAACTGAGACCATTGCCAGTAATTATTTATCATATATTAGGTAATTCATTTCCACCAGAAATATTTTTTGGCTAAAATTAGCACAAAGTGTGTTATAATCCAAATTCCCCTTTCTTTGTAATAAAACTGCCACCATGGCGTAATATGATACATCCATCTTGCCCAAAAAGGTTTTCTGGGATCAGGATGATCCAGGACAGGTGCCAAAATTTGTTTCTCAACTAACAAAATAAACGCTCGCTCCTCATCCCCTTCTCATATGAATGGAACATCTCAAGTTAACTGAGTAAGTGGTAGAGCTATTTGTGATTGATTTTTCATGAACTGCCATATGAAATTCAGCGTCCCAAAAAAGTCTGCACCCCTATTCAGCCTTTTGGTGCTTTACATGCTTAAACAGCCCACAGCTTTTCAGTGAATATCCCAAGCACATGCCTAAACACAACATTTCTCAAAAACAAAACTGAGCTTTGGTTGAATTTGGTTTTAATGGTTTCAAACTCAGCCTGCCTTGGAAATTGCTTTCAGTATCTCCTTCATATAACACATGTGATCTTCTTAGGAGTGGGAAACATGAGGATATTGTCTATAAACTTAAAAGCATGGACGATCATACCACTCAGCACTCAATCAATCATTCACTGGAACACTACTGGGGAATTTCATTGCCCAAATGGCATTACACAATACTGAAACATCCTTAAGTGGCATTTAGATGCCATATATTTTTGTTGTTCCAGTCTATGGGTACTCAATTAAACGCGTCCATGAGATCTAGTTTCATAAAGATGTTACAGCTCATGACCATTGGAAGAATAGCCTCTATCAGGGGCATAAGATAAGTATCTGGCTCCACAACTGCGTTGAGCTTCCAGAAGTCCACACATAGCCACAATTCCCCACTTGTTTTTTGTGTTAGTACTACTAGTGACATGATGGCATATTTTGATGGCTCAATTAACCTTCAATCAACATTGAACCTACATGCTCTTCCAGTGCTGCTTTCAACTGCTGATTGCGTGGGTAAATTGAACATTCATGGTGAAGTTTGAACACTTCCTTAGATCAAAAAGAAAATGTGAATGACCAGTGAGGAAAATGGCAAATCCCTTCTGGGACCAAATACTCCCACAAAATCACAAAATTCCACCAGCAATACATCTGCTTGCATCACTCCCATGCTCTTGGGTTTATTTGGTTTATATGCACCAACATTTAACCTTCATCAAATTAGTATGCACATCCTCAGTTTCAAGGTAATTGCATGGAAAGGAAAGTAAATCTGGGGTCAAAACTGATGCCACCACATCCTCAACACCACTGGATGGTCCAGATTTCTATCACACAAAATTTTCTCCTTAAACCCAAATGGACTCTATCATACTCCTATTGAGGGACTTATTCGTCATGAGGGAGCCCTCTGTGACACATCAGCAAACATGAGCTCCAGTCCCACTTGAATTTCCAACTTTATTTTCTCAGCTAATGTGAGTTCCACACAATTTTCCTCCACCCCATGTTTCCACCAGGGCCATTTTTTCTTCCGTTATGCCATGTGTGTATAGCTTTACCAGGATATATATGAGGATAAAGTGAAGAGGCAGATTTATTTTTGAAGGAATTAATAAATTGCAAATTTGACATCGATGAATCCCCCCCTCGGGTTGGGACCATCTAGTACTAAAAAAAATAAATAAATTGCAAATTTGCAGGTGACATATACTTGGGCACATTCTCCTTCTTATGTCCCTGGTTCACTGCTTTACTGGAGTCCATCCACATTCCCTTGTCAGGCTCTCCCTTGTAATTTTCCAAAACTATGTAGTACTGTATTTCAGCCCTCTGCCTGGTCCAACCACTCACTGGATATTGTCCCTTTTCTGGTGACATGGAGCCTTTGCGCTGGTCTCATGCCAATGCTAATTGTTTTTCAACCTTCAGGGCTAATATGACCTCCTCTGCCAGCATACCTTGAACTTTTTCTGCCTCCATGGCCACCAGTACTTTCACTTGTAACGTTGTCAGAACATTTGTGTTTTTTTTAAATCCACTACCTGGTCTGCTTTTGCCAATAAATGGAAATTTATGCATACTCCTCCACTGAGCTACATCCCTAGTTAATCATGAAGAATGCTGACCATGCTTCACCTTCACCTCATCTAGGCAGGCCGCACAGTCAATTAAATACACACATTCATCCATAAACTTTGGAGGCGGACTTGTTCTTTTTCAGCTTCTGTACCCAACCTGCCAAGCCCAAGGGTAACGCATACATAATTTGGGCAATCTGGAGTTAGAAAGGGGCCTCCCACCTGTTACCTGAGCCAAGTGCACCTGAAATCAAATTTGCGCAATCACCTGATGAACTTGTCCAACGCCACCATGGAAAGGACTACTCTACCATTGTTGGATTTGGGCGTTACCATGCTTTCTGCTTCTTTTTAAATCTTATCACCACACACCTGCCCCACCTTGTGCATTAAAGATGCCAAAGAAAATCCCACTATCACCACAGTCAATAGATGTTAGTACCATTACTCCCTTTCCAAGACCACTTACTCCTCCTGGGGCCTCTGCAAGACTTAAAGGAAAGTATTTGAGTTTCATCTAGTGTAATGAGCAAGTTTGCGCCAGTATGCCACAAAGGAATTAGGAAGCAAAAGCCAGTTCACTGAACACACCAATGATAATATGGTAGAGACCCTTTCATGATCCTGCGCACCATGTCTGGAAGTCATGACATATTCTTAAACAACAGTCTCAGCAATGCTGCATGCCAACAGAAGGGTCTGTATCCAGGACAGTGCTGAGAATGAGGCTAATGCTTGGCCTATCTTGCTAGTTGAGCTCATTCTCCAAATCTTGACCTTCTTATATATACTTATATTAAATTGTTTTACAAAGTTCTTAATCAACTAGCAATGGAGTTTAATATTGAGCATCTTTGTAGAAGACAAAACTAAATTTTTAGTTATCACCTTTCCCTTAATGTAACAATGCAAACCCTTAGCTAAGCTTCTTTACTTTAAGCTCTTGAGCACAACCAGATTATCATCTTTGAAGACTAAATATCCACTTGATCATTATTCAGAGTATTTGAGACGCTGGTGTCACATTCTGCAAGATCAATCTCTGCTCCTAAAACTTTGGATTTCTTGCCTTTGATGACCCTGGTCACAATCCACTCTTCCATCAATCTCATTTATCTAAATTGACCTTCAAATTCTCAGCAGAATCTGAGAATTTGCCAACTAAGTTGCTATGAAGACCAGACTGTGTCTGATCCTTTACAGTGTGGTGAAGATCTAGGAGAGCGTGGCTGGATTGGACTTAATGGTACCAGTTGCAGACTCCAATTGGCTGAATAGGTAGTGATTCAAGGGTCGTTAAAGCTTTAAATAAAACTAAAAAAACTTGATGACCTCCTTCAGATTTGGGGCTGTTTCATAATAATAGTTCTAACCTGGCACCAACTCATTTGGTTGTATTATTTGTGAGTCTAGTTCCTCCAGAATTCATTCAGCATGTCAGGCTACCTGCATAGATTTGGATGTTGTTTAACTGACTAGCATTATCAATCCTCAATCTGTTAATTTATAAATGGGTGACCTGAACTGGCTTGGCTGACCTGTTATTGGGGATCAGGCCTTGGAACCATTTTGCTCCTTTTTGAGGGGGTTTCAAGTAATAGTGCCAGGGATGGGGTGAGTCTTTGGGTACTGATGATGGCTCTTGGATTGCCCAACCTCTTTACAAACCCTTTTATTATCTCCATCAAGGCAGAGGAGTAAGAAAGGCAGAGAGGGGGATCCTTGGGGCCAGGAAATAGCCCATCGCTCATCCACCACATGATACAGGTTATTAGCTGAGGCAGGGGGTTTACTTGGCGTTGGGACCCCTCTTGCACCTAATATGGTGTTGATCCCAGTCCAGGCATTGTGGCTGTGCTTCATGTCTTGCAGCATGGGGCTGACTTGAGGTTTGGAAACTTCATAGACATAAAAGGCTACTTGAAAACATTCCAAGTGGAGGGTTGATCCTCTAGGCTTATTTTATTGCTACTGTTCATCTTTATGTGATTATATGATCTTACTTTTTATTATTATTAATTTTAGAAAAAAAATAATGTATATAACTATTTTTTACTTATATCAATAACTTTAGAAGTATTGCTTTGATGTGTAATCTATAAGGGAATTTACATGATTAAGAGCTTGCTAAGGTAAGGAGTGGGAGCATAGCAGGGTGGTTCCTGCTCCACTCTGGGTCAGGTTTTGATTGACACAACTTCAAAACCAGCATAGGCTGAAAAAACTTGGTGTGGTATATTTGTCCCAAGGTTAGCTCACCTTGTTTACTTTATGAGCTTGCTAAGGTCACTGAGAAGTTACCTTTATACCTCTATTACTAATGTAAAAAAGTAAGTTTTTACACCAATACTGTTATTAAGAACCATAAAGTTTTTATAAAAATAAACTCATTAACATATCAAATAGTGTATAAGACATCTGCAAAATAGAACTCTATACTAAAAGATAATTTTACTGACCTGCACTAAATTTCATATAAATGCAACTTATTTAACTAATGATAAGGTACATCTGAGGAATAAGTAAATTTAATAATGTTAGCATCTATTGCATTCTAACTTCCCTTAAATATAGATCATATAAATACTAAAAGAAAAAAAAACTAGAAAAAATAAAACTTAATGATAATAAATGATACAAGAATTATTTTTTATACACTGTATATCTAAATTTATCAAGGAATGATATATATACATTGTTATAAAAAGATTTTGCTTTTATGTTCATATTTATCTATAAATAATTAAAGCATTTCTTAAATTATCTAAAATCATATAGCTTTGTTATCAGACCAGTATAAAAATGATTCTTTATAAGTTTACTAGTTTATTGTAAATTTAAAAGTAGTTAAGGCAGGTTGACCTTGGGACAAATATACCACACCAAGATTTTTTATAGCCAGTACAGGTTTCAAACATGTGTTGAACAAAACCTGCACTCAAGTGGATTCAGGAATTACCCTGACAGGCTAACCACCCTTTGTATTATAAATTTAGCAACTGAAACTATTTTAATTAGCTATCAAATTTACAGGAAGTTTATAATCTATATCACTTCAACAAAAAGTCATCAAATGATATAATTATATTATTACTTTATTCCTATAATATTAATGGAGGGGTGGATATCTTAGCGAGGTGCCTGTTATTGCTTTGGGTTAGGTTTTGTTTAATACAAGTTCAAAACCAGCAATGACTAGAAAAACTCAGTGTGGTATGTTTGTCCTAAGCCAACCTGTCTCATTTATATTTTATAATAGCAATGGCTTTACAAAGTTTTTTTACAGATTTTATAAATCATTACTTTGTAAACTCAGATAGATTTCTAAAGAAAATTAAAGAAACTAATTGTTAAGTATTTAATTTAGGCATCAATAAATTTAACTTGGTAAATTCAATTAGAGTATCAAATGATAATTAACTATTTTTATTATCAGAAGCCATTATAAGTCAATTAAAAAATACTAGCTCTTTATTTTTGAAAAAAATATCATTATTGGAATTTAGTCTTTAAAAATCTATGTGGTTTTATAACTGACGGTATTAATTCTGGGTTTATCTCCTATATAATTGTAAATTTGAATTAATAGATTAAACCCAATCTATTCAACTAATATCATACTATTTGATAAGTACAAAAAACATAAATCTATTATCAGTTAATTAGATAATCATATCTTTATGATAATTTCAATTGAAATTACATTATTAAAAAGTAGCATTGTACATATACTACAAAATTTTTTTACGATAAAAAATTGCTAAAGAAGGGTTATTTGGTTTACTATATTAATTTTTCCGACCTCTACAGGATTTGAACTCATGCATATCCGAGCACTAGTGGTAGAATTTACCACCAGGCTAACCATCCTTTGTTAAGTAGAAATAATGTTATTGTTTATTAAGAATGGGGACAAGAATTTTTAAACTTTTTTGGCAAAATAAGTCAATCTATCTATTTATAATTGTATGTTTTGTATATATTACATATCTTCTCTTAAACTAATGTACCAACATAAAACCAAACTTAGCAAAAATATTTTACACAACAAGAGAACCAATATAGCAATTTTCTAACCATCTAGTACTAAAAAAATATAGCAATTTTCTAATAATAATAGATAAATTAATGTTATATAAATTTTATTCGAGGTGGGCCGACCTGGGGACGATACCGCACCGATTAGGGAAGTGAAGGAAATGAGAAAGGAGGATAAAACCCGGAAAACCTTCATGCGCGGCGTATGATAGGCCAGGAACTCCATGGACCGCCTTTGCTATTCGCTATCTCGGTTCGAGGCATTGGTGCGCAAAACCAACACAATCAAAATCGTCCCCTACCCAAAGTCCATTACCGGGATCGAACTCGGGAGGCAGTGGTAGAGGGTCCAAATTAATGTTATATAAATATATAATTTCTATGGGAATTGATATATTGTTTTAGTAGATCAGTGTATTTCCCCTTAGGTTGTAACCACCTAGTGCTAAAAATATAGTTTTAGTTTTTTTTGGTAGAGTTGATCCCATGGTCCTCCTACCTTGAATAAACATATATGTTATTTTATCTAAGCTGTTTGGTGGTTATTTGATTAATTCAACATGAAAAATTACTTTCTAAACTTTTCAATGGCCTTTTACATTATAAGCTTAAGTAATTTAAAGTAATTGTATGGTAAAATAAACCCAAGCAACATTGGGAAATTGGCTAGTCTACTATATATAAGCTAAAAATAATCAATTGGAATTGTAGTTGTCAATGAGCCCATTAAAATTGACCTCTGAGCCTCATGCCATATCAGTATGGGTTATAGATTTAATAGATTATAAACCTGAGCAACACTGGGTAAATCAGCTATATTTAATATAAACCTAATATAAAATGCATAAAAATTAGGAAAAAAAGAACTAACTTAAAAAAAACACTAAAAGTATGAAATAACTAATAAAACACACACTAAAAAGTATAAAAAATAATAAAAAATATGCTAAAAAGTTTGAAATAAATGATAAAAAATGCACTAAAAGGCATCAAATAATTGATAAAAGGTATCAATAATTGATAAATTCTTTTTAAGTCAGCACCATATTTTAAACTGACTTATAGAATTTTGCTTATAAATATAAATTAGAGCTTTTATTGGATTAGGTCCAAGTGTAAACTTTAAGCAATTAAGAATACACTGTAAGACCATCTAGTACTAAAAAAAAAGAATACACTGTAATGCACTGGCTCCTTCCAATGAGCCACAAATGAGTTGGGCAACAGGATCCATGTTAAAGACCATAGGGCTGACAGGACTCCTGATACTACTCTCCGGGTGCGCGTGCTACAAGATTGGACAAGCACCCCCTGGAAGACAGTTGCAAGTATACTTAACCCCAGCAACATGCCTTGACTCCAAGACAAGGTATAGAGGGAGGCAATAGCCCTCCCAAGCTCGCTCTCAAAGTCCAATTCTTGTTGATTTAAGCCAAACATGGCTGCAGTTAGGCAATATCTTTTAAATAAACCCAAATTATAAATATATGAATTTTAGGTTCTTTTATTTAATATTTAGCCAAGTTGATAGAAAACAGAACTGAGGAGCCTCCAGCTCCCAGTTCCTTCCCTATATACACATGTTAAAAGCTAAAATAAAATATAATATAAGCTTATGGTGCCAGCTTGAATGATGTTTGGTGTAAACTTTACAGCAGGATCACGGAATCTTTACTCAATGATTCTGTGCCAGTTCTGATTCTCAACGGTTCCACGCCAGTTCCATTTTGAATCCCAATTGAACTGCAAAACTCTCGAGCACCCATTTCATTCCATTCTTGATTCGAATCCAAATTGAATCTCAAAACTACCCATTTTACTCATTTTCTGTTTTGTCCCAACTTGGACGCCCATCTTGCTCCTTGGCCTACTCCAAGCTCCGGCCCCTTAGATGTCCTTGCCAGAACCAACGCCCCCTCCTCCTCCATACATACAGACACAGCCTGCCCTGTCTTACCAAAGATCAGGGCAATGTGATGCTGAGGATAGACCTCAACCATCACACACACAGTACTGGTGAGCTAGTTAGAGTAAGCTGGGGCCTCTGCGTAACACAACTGGGGAAAGCCTGTAAAAATATAGGTGAGTATCTAACACCAGAACCCAAAGAGGCACGTTGGTCAGGTCCTGTAGTGGCCTGAAAGAAGTGTGGGATGGTAGTGATGACTGTGCCAATCTGTTCTAGTGGGTGTCTACCACTCCCTAAGGGGAGAATATGGGAAGGAAGAGGGGTTAAGTCAGGCAAGGTTCATGTCAAATGGCCTCCCCACAAACTAGGATTGCATGTATGCAGACCCCAGGACAAGGGAGGGGCAATCCTGGTTGGCTGTGCTTTGGTGCACCTGCCTACAATAAATGCTACAGTTTGATGAGTTGTCCTAAAGCTCGCTAGCTGCTAGTTTAGTTGGCATGAGCTAGCTGGTGGCAGAAATTGATCATGCAAGAAAGTGGTAGAAGATTAAAAGGACTCCAAGACTTTCTGGACAAAAAGGTGCTGGAAAGCATAACCCTTTTAAAAAAGCAGATGACAAGGGAAAGGGCTTTAGCTTCTCCCCCCTCAGGGGCCTTAAACCTGGGAGTCATTGGGTCTTGCCCCCTGCAAGGGGGATGAGAGGCATATAATCTGTCCTGGATGGTGCATAAAAAATTTTAGTACTTAAACAGGGCGGGCATATGTCAGTTTAGTAGGGTATCATGAGCTACTCCTAATTGCAGTCAGGCCCACATTTTAAAGTTGTGCTTAGATTTTCACAGCTCTAGTTTGGTGGGGACAGTACTCCTGGCCTTTATCCCACAATAGTTGCCTGTACTAGGAGCCCCTTGGGGCTTTTAAAACTTAAAGAACACACAGTACTGAGTATATATAGGTTCCTTTTATTCATTTTTTTATTCAGGAGACTGCATGAGACAAAATATAAGTTCTCTAATGAAAGCTGAATTTATTGGGCAGTAATCCACATCACTATTAGTCTTTTAATTTATTTGTATTCTTAAGGCATAACTACTTTAAAACTTTTATTTATAATTAACCTTGTGTTAAGTTGCATCTGAGCATTCACTGAGTGTGGATGTATAGTGCTTTCTTGTGGTAACTTTTATCTTATGTGTTTTATAAAGTGTGATTTATACTTGACATTGTATACCTACTGTCTTGAGTTATGTAGCTGTGCATTTGTGCGCTATCAATATATAGTAACAATCTTTTTATCCCTTTCTATGTTGCAGGTTAGATGTCATAAAGTGAGGACCTCAGTTCAGTGCAGTCTCTTAGTGTACTAAATGTTGATATCTCTGTTTTTATTCATCATTATTTGTTACTTGTTATTAGTTTGTATATGGTGCTTTTTTGATTGTTCATTTCATGGATGCTCTTATCTCTGGTGGTGCATGTGTGGGTTTATATAAAATTATACTGATCTTATCAACAAACTGACATTATTCAAGCAATTTGATAATGGTCATGACCATCACATCAATCATTTGATAATAAACTTTTAAAAAATGCATTAAATAGTAAATATATAATCATATATAAATATATACTAAGCACTATGTGCTCTTAGTTGCTTACAGTTTGCACTTGGACACAATCCAATATAAGCTCTAATTTGTATTTATAAGCAAAATTCTATAAGTCAGTTTAAAATATGATGTTGACTTAAAAAAGGTTCTTATCACTTATTCATAATTTTTATCAACTATTTTATACTTTTTAGTGTATTTTATTATTATCATACTTCTTTTGTGAATTTTTTATTGATTTTTTACCACTTTTTAGTATATATATTTTTGAAGGCAGGGGGTGGAAGGCAAGTTGGTAGAGCATACAACTACCAACCTGAAGGTTGTGGGTTCAATTTCCACCCTTTGCCCATCAATTTGGGTGCCAGCTGAAGGAAGCTATTGGCGGTTAGTAGATCTAATAACACAAAAACGTTACCCATGAAGTAATCAGAAAAATCTGAGTCCTGATCTAGAGGTAAAAAAACTTTCTATGACAGAGATGACCCTGCTCAGGTTTTATGTTGATACTTTCTTTCTCTATTTTGGTAATGTCTGTCCCCTGGTCAGCTTGCCTCAAATAAATATTTTAAAAATATTTTTGAAGGCAGTTCTCTTTTCTCTTTTTTTAGTTCAGAATTTTTAGTTATAATGACTGAGTTTCATTTTATTGACATGAAAACATTGGTCAGTCAACAAAAAATGCTACATATATGAAGAAAAACAGATTGTGTAAAATGCAAGAGTCAAAATAATTGCCTTTAGCAAGTGAAGAAGAAAATGACAGATGTCCATTGAATAGAGCCTCCCAGCAAATATATGGAGAGACTTACATGGATGCAAGATTAATTGAATTATAGATATCTAAAAGAGACATAACAGGAAAAAACTTCAACCTAATTGAGCACACCATCATCTAACAAATGAATTAACAGAAGAATGGTCACAATGTTTTTCCTTACTGTATAAATACCTTTCAAATGAGACTGCCAATGATTGAGCACATCACCTCTCATTGTTTTATAACCAGCTTTCAAAGAGACTGCTGAGGAACATCTACAACTACTTAACATATGTGATTATAATAATGACATCCTTTAGAATGAGACTGCTGATGAGAGAATTAGTTTCTTACAAAAAATGCATGAAACAATTAGCAAGAAAATGTAGTCATTTGATACATCCAATTAAACAAAGCAATCAATATATTTTGCAATGTGCTCTGTGCAATATGTAAGAAAAATATCTAAAAGAAAGGGTATAACTTTTATCTTATGGTAAAAAAACTAAAGAGTATATATGTTTTAGCTAAGTATCCTTCAAAATCTTCTGTAACTTTTCATCTAATGTAATGCTGTGATATCATCATTGTGTTTATCATTTAACTTTTTTTAGTACTAGATGGTTTTATCATTTAACTTTTAAAAGAAGACAACTGGTATATTTAGATTACTTAAGTATTTAGTTAGATTGACTTATACTTAAACTGCGAGCAACAACAACCAGATGGCTGATAGATTTAAAAGTACTAATCAATTTGAAATTAGTCAGCATCTAGTTGAAAGCAATTTAAAATAATCATATATATAAAGTTATAGTATATATATGTAAGTACTTATTCCATAATGCTCCTAAACAAATGCTTCAAAAAATAACCAAACTTATTAAAAAGTTTTTATAATTTAGGAGAACTAACATAGACTGGTTTTTCTTAATTTCAATTATAAGATTCATGTAAAAATATAATATAGGATGTAAAAATGGTATATAAGACTTTACTTAGAATCAATATATCATTTTGGCTAAGTGGTTTGATAATTGGTTGATTTAATTGTTACAATGATTCTGTGTAAAAGGTTGATGGTTATTTCTTTAATTTTAATTGGTCTAATTGTATATTAAAATTAAAAAAAGTCACCTACAATACAAAGATTTTATCTATCTATCTAGTTGATCTGATTGGATCAATTAAGTACTAAACTTAATGATGACCATCTACAATACTTAATTTAATATATTTATTTGTTGATTTAATTGGTTCAATTAAATACTAAATTTACTATTGGACATCTACAATACTTCATATAATCTATTTATTTAGTTGATTTGATTAGTTCGATTAAATACTAACCTTATTAATGGCCCTCTTCAATACTTAATTTAATCTGATTATTTAGTTGATCTAATTGGTTCGATTATTAAATATACTAAACTTACAAATGGCCATCTATAATACTATAAGCTCATTAAGCTATGACATCATTTCATACCTCGGATCTTGAACTTATCCCCAACCATAAGAATATACATGTCAAAACTAAATTATTGGTCAGATACTGGACCAATCCTTACAAAATTGGAATGGGACCACCATAGGATCATCCTCTTTCATTAAAAAAAGTTCATTCAAATTGGTCCGATAGTTTAGGAGTAATGCTCAAACAAACAGAAATATATAGGTCGAATTGAGAGCACCATCTATTTTCTAAGTCGGTTCAAAACTTATTGTTTGAACAAGTGAAATGGATTCTTTTCTAAAAATTGATACGATATTCAATTCGAGTTTTTATTGCTGGTGATTCGTTACCATAAAATTGAATCCCACAAAATTAAGCTGAATCAACTGTAACTAGATTCAACTCGTCGCAATTCGAAGGTTATCCTTGTGCACGGGTATATCCAGACCTATGAAGTACCCACTGAGGTTGGATTATTGCTGGTTGAAAACTAACTACCAATGACCCGAACTGTATTAACGTAAAGTTGATTCAGTAAATTTTTGGACTCTTTTATCTTATAATATAAATAAATAACATTAATATTAATTGACTAGTTGCTGAACTTTAATATTACTATACTATAGAGTGGGTATATTATTGCTTTTTATATCAGATTGATTTCCCTAGGTATAGGTAAGATACTCGTTTTGTTTGGGGCTAGGCTATTGACTAAAACGTAAATACTAGCTTAATATTTTTTTCTATAAAAATTAAAAGCTGGAAAACTTAAATCAACCGTTTTACCTAGGGTGTTCAGGCCAATTCACTTATTACTTATTTCTGTGTTTTGGTAGTATCTATCCCTATGGTAGTCTAAAGTATATACTTTAATACTGCAGAGTATATTATCATAGTTGAAACTTTGCCTGGCTATAATAATAATATTTATTTTTGACTCTAGTACCTAAAGTAATTGGCAACCATTTTTGAAGGTTGGTTTTAAAATTAGGGTTATGTCCTAATATCACTAAAAATAATAGGCTAAGTTTAAATGACAATTGTAATAGAATTAAATCCCAATATCAATTACCACAAATTACCTCTGCCTTATTTGACAAGCAATTTTTGAGCACTTTCAAAATTTCAAAGGTTACTATACAATATAAACTTTAAAAATGTTATTGGCTAGGATCAGATGTAATAAAGTATATTTTGATCAAACAATGCAAATATCAGATTTCAGTGTCCAGAGCCTGAGATAAAGTCTCAAAATACTAAGATAAATTTTTCAGAAAATAATCCCCAGGTTATTAAATACTCCCCTCTAGGGAAACCATGGGCAATGAAGCCCAGATAGCAATATTTGGCAGGAAGACATGTCCTAGGGGAAATTGACTTTCCATATTCAATGACACCAGCATAAGAATGCTGGAAATGACTAAAAGAAGAAATTCAACCCAGGGGGAAAGCCACAGATGGCCTGCAATCTCCAAGGGTGACTTCCAGGAAAAGTGGTTAGTGTAGGTTCAGTGAAGGAGGGGCCAGATTTAACCTCAAAGCTTATGATGAGGATTGGTGCACCCCAAAGCAGAGGGAAAAACCAAAACTTTGGAGTGGGTTATCACTCTAAAAAACATTATTGCCAATGGAATGTGAGATAAAAACTTTGAAAACTCATTTGTTGAAAGGAAGAATATTGCATAAAGATGGGAAATGATGATGGTCATTCAATCACTAATATTTTAATTTAAATTCATTTGAGATAAACCAACCAGGGGATGAATGTACCAAGTGTCCATAGAGCAAAATAAAACAAAGAAACCCCTAACAACCAAACAAAAAATGGCCACACTAACGTGGCAAAACAAAACCAAATGAAAACATACCAAGAAGGTGGGAAATCAGCTAGCCGCTAACAAACCATGGTAGGGGGATTTAGGATGGAGTTTGGTACCTATGCCTGTCACGTCTGGCTCTGGCTAAGGCAGACAATAAAGGCGTGTGGCATCTGTGGTGTGAGGTGCAATACAGTCCAAGGAGGTTTACTTTAAGTAATTTGGACCATGATGAGGGTCTCAAATTAATTAGCATGGTGCTCAGCAGTAATGGAGACACCAAAAAAAGAGAAAAAGATTAAAGCAAGGTAAGAGGTAATAAAGTGATTGCAGGGGAATCAATATTGTTCCCAAACTTGCAAAATAGCATCATGTGCAATTTTTTGTAACTTTATGATTTCAGATTTTGTGGTGCAGGGAAATTCAGGGGGATGAACAACCTTGGGTAAACCTTTTGCCAGCACACTTACTGACCAAATGTTGGCATCCTAGAGGGGAACATTATCAGAGGAGGAGGCTGGCCACATCAAGCTGATGGTCACTAAGGAATGGCTCAACGTTCATCTTTGAAATATACTGCTTGAGGTTGGGCTGAGCATCAAAGTAAAGGTTTAAAAATTAATCAAATGTAATTATTGTGGGTGAAAACAGAATGATTACACTCAATTCAATAACCTCATCCAATAATTCCCATATGTTTTGGTTAATTTTAATGGGATCACTGGTGGGAAATTGAATATGAGGAAAAAATGGGATGGTGATCAGGTGGAAATGGTAGTCCAAGCCTGATACCAATTGGCTGAACTCAATTAAATGGAGTGAGTGTGATGGGATGTATGAGTGGAAGAAAAATTATCAAGCTGACCTATTGTGCGAGCTGGCTGAGGAGGTGCTGGCAGAAAAACCCCATTCAGAAGCTGCCAGAACAGCCTCAGAGGGGGAGGGGGTGATAGTGTCAGCACTATAGTGGCGGGTTTTTTATGATCCAATTGGAAACAGATGAGACAAATTTGGTGACCATTGTCAACTAGCGCCCCAAAAGAAATGATCTGGCGCTGCTGTAAGATGAGCACATGAGGGATTTGTTGGGGGATGGTGGAATGGTGGGGAGTGATGGTGGAAGATGTGTAAAGGTTAGCAAGGCGCTCTGCTCCAGAAGGAATGAAAAATGGAGGATGAGTTGGCGCCATAGGCCAAAACCCCCAACATCAACTTGTCATATAAAAGCTGAAGTGGGAGATGCAAAGGGGGCTTGCAAATGACACCATTAGGGCATTATCAGAAGGAAGGCAAGTACATGTGGTGGGAACATGTTCTATAAAATTAATGGGGTTGCTTCTGCAGCCTCATCCTCCTCAGAGGAGAACCCAATATCAAAATAGCCCTTATATTGGTGGAAGTCTATAAATCTTGCCAGCGCAAATGTGGCAGAAGCAATCTTGATAATTGCTTTGTTAGAATATGAGAATGAGTGCCTATAGTCAACTTGGAGACAGAATCTAACTGCTGAGTGAGTAAAAGCACTGGGGTGGGGCAAGTAGGATTGACCCATACAAGATGCAATGTGAGATCCTTGGGGGGACATAACGCCCTATAAATTGGAATAACTGGATGCAACAGTCTAAGTACGTTTTCCAACTGGGCAGTAAATGCTAGGGGAAGTTTTGCCGCTGTCCTATACTGGAGCAGCAGGTGTGGAGCTAAAGACATTAGTGGTGAACTGTTTTGACAATTCAAGGTGGTAAGTTAACTTTTATTAAAATTGGTTAAAATTGATGGCAAGCGGAAAGAGAACATCTATCACTTATATTCTACTTGCCATATATTGGATTGTTTCATGAAGCTTTGTCTAAACTCTAAGATCTTGGAAGCAAACAATTATTTAAAATTCTGAATACTACCTAATAAATGTAACTTGTAAGGCTTCCAGCGCCTTCTGCCCTCTTTCTTATGAGATTGCTCCTATCCTCAAATTTCCTAGAAGTTTGTATGTTGAGAGGATTAGGCTCTTGTGTAAAGAAATCCCTTAACTATAACAAAAATGGCAAGATATACTTGAGGTAAGTTCCCTCTTTACCATAGTCCAGTTTCCTAATTTCCTTAAATCAACAACTTCACTTCTCTTTTATATTAATATAATGGTATTATCAATCAATCTTTCCATGAGGTCTCAAAAGTCCTTAGTTCAATTATGATTCTCCTCTTTACTATTTCCCCAATATCTTTTTTCAACACTAGTGGTGCCCAACCCAAAATGGGGAGCTGCCACGCATCTTTATTTGCAAATGGGCTAAACAAAGGGATTATTAGAAATAATTTTTTTCTCTAATATGGTACCTCAGCTAACAGCCTAGGAAGCTATATCAGAAGGTGAGGAAGCTTTAGGAAAACTTATGTCCAGCGCCCACTTTAGCTGATGGACCATGGCAGACAGCATCAGGGTAGGAGCATCAGCGACATGGGGCATAAGGAGGTATAATTGTGAGTTTTCTTTATTTATGAGGCCAGTGGTATCCATCACCTCAACATATTGAGCAAGTTGATGCTCAAAAAAAGTGATGAGAGCTGGCATGCAAGTGAGATACTTAATGCACTAGTGGGTTATGGGATATTTGGGTTTAAAAAGAGAGGTTTTTGCCGCATCAATGCAAGCGCAGCTCACATCAAAAGTGAGCTCCTCAATTTCATATCTTGCATATTTCTCAAAATCATGGAGAAAATTGGTGATAGGAATACCCTCAACAAGGGGCTCCATAACCCCATGAAGTTGCTGGCAAAGTAGGGTGTTGGCAGGGGCAGCTGCAGCCTCAACTGCCATTTGTTGATATTTTTTTAAAATTTGGGAAACCGTTTTGAGGGCAAAAACAGCAGGGACATGATTTGGGAGAATCAATGAAAAATTTCTCCAAAACAAAATCTGTCTTGACATGGTACAGCCATTCATCCTCATCAATCCATTTGAGAGCAACAAATGGATTAGATTCAGCCAGCACTGGGTCACCCAATAGAATTGGGACAGTGGTAGGAGCTGATTACCATGTGCTGTTGACCACAGCAGCTCAGCTGAAACTGGTTCAGCCATCAACTCAGGATTTCATAATCTGGTCAAATTTTGATTAAAATTTTTAAAATTTAAATTTTGATTGGATGCCACTTTTAAAAGCAGTGCCAGAATTCCCCAATGTTGGGGGCGGGAGGATCAAGCCCCATTAGAAAAATTAGAGCAAAATGGCTGCAGGCCCAACACCTGAGGGATGAGTGGTAGAAGCAGAAACTGTTGGGCACTTGCGCTTTGAGAGGTCAAGCTCAAAGCACAAGAGGCAAATAGCATGGCCATTTTTGATGCGCACCCAGAATGGGTGATCAGGGGCAGATTTGATCACAGTGTGGTGGGGAATTGCAAGATGGGTATTGTGATGAAATGGGTGGATCATCACAAAGGCGCAAGGTCCTATCATATGATACGCCCCATTTTGAACCATGAACTGCAAAATGGGGTCTTCACCATAACTTGCTAAACCCTTCATGAGCTCGTGGTGGAGGCGTTTGGGTGAGAGATAAGAGGGCAACCCAGCAAATTGGACCACCAAAGTGGCTTCATCTGGGAGCCAGTTTCAAATGGTGGGAATGGGAATTTTTTTTGAAAATGATTTACAGCTTGGCTGCTGCCACTGCATCAGCTTCTGAACAGAAACTGAGATCAAAGTACCCCTTAAAGGGGCAGAAGTCAATAAAGCTGGCAGGTTTAAAAACTTCTATGGCCATCTTGATGATGACTGCACTTGTGTATGGGAAGAGATTCCCATATTTGACCCTGAGGCTGAAATATAAATTGCTCTGTGGGAGCACCAAAGGGCTTTAGAGCACTGCCTGGGAGCTTGTGAGGCAGTGGGCCAAGTCCCAAGGGGGGACATAACGCCTGGTAGCGTTAGGAGGGCTAGCAGAGCCATTCTGGGCATGCTTTGGTGGCGGCCAAAAGACGCCAGATGGTGGAGCACCACCACTGCAAGTTGGGGCAGCAGGTGACAATTGCATCAATATCAGTAAGTTTTGGCTCAATTGAGCAGTCATTTTTTGTAATTTTTGAAAAATCTGAATTTGGCTTTGATTTAGTTATCAAAGCAAAAGAAAGATCTACTATTTCTACAATATCCCTTTTCATATTAGAATTCTATTGAAGTTTGAGCACCAGAACTCCAATAATGGTGCACGTTATGATTTATAATTTCACTAAAAATCATAAAAATTTGAATAGGGGAGCAGCTAATCATGGCATGCTGTCATCCCTACCACCCACAATCCTTGTAGAAATTTTTGCATTTAACTTTTCCTCTTTGCATAAACTTAAGAATATCCTGCAACTGATGGAGATAATACAAAGTTGTAGTAACCTAGGAACCAGTGCAATCGACTGCAAGGACCATTACACCTTATTTAGGCAGTACCCTCACAACTGAGAGCATTACCTATTTTACTTTCCTATCAACAAAGTTCACAAGGGCTGTATGATAAGTACCCATGATTGAATGTTGAGGGAGCCACTGATTAAAGTCTATAGTACCATGATAGTACAATAATTTAAATAAAACCTGTCAAAATTTCAAGCATATTGGTTGAGTAGTTTAATTTTTATAGATTGTTAAAGTGTGCAAAGTTTGCTTTTTATTACAATGAAAAAACTGATATTGGTCGTCATTCAATTTCCTTTTTGGATGGGAAAATCTGTCACAAAAATGAATAGAAAGGTAAAATCTGTTTATAAGGACCATTTCTCTTCAATGTAAACAGATTATAATTTTTATTTCAGATTTGTGACAGGTTTTATCAAAAAAAGAGATTGTATGACTGCCCAATCTTTTTTCCATTGTAACAAAAAGCAAACTTTGCACACTTTAAAGAGCTCCCAAAACAAAAAATACTCAACTAATATGCTTGAAATAATTACAGGGCACGCTTAAATTGTTGTACTAACATATGATAATATTGATCTTAATCAGTGGCACCTTAAGTATTCAAAAATGGTTACTTATCATAAAGCCCCCATATATAAATAATAACATTGCCTTTTTGTTTGGTTTTGTTTTCATTTTGTTTATGTCATTTCATGCGTCATGGTGCACATTATTACCAACATGCACTCACTAAGATGTCTGACCCTTCATCAGATTGAGGGCTTCAGGCTCATGTCAATATACGTTGCTTGAGCACTCAGATGATTGCATGGGATATATGAGTTTGCACCCAAAGCAAACTTGGGTTCCCATAGAGCTTACATAACTAATATTGTGGTTTTTGGTGAGTCTGACCTCCATTTACTTACTCAGTTTTACTATAATTTCCAAGCCTTTAACATGGCTCTTGTGATTTGAAAAGATAGAAAAATTGTGAAAGATTTTTTTTCAAAGATAAAATATTAGAGGCCTAGCACTAAACTAAAATTTTGTTTCATATTTTATATAATATGGTTTTATATAGAGAATAAATGATAGATTGAATTTCTTTCTCAATTTCCTCTTTTTTTTCCTAAATTGTAGTGAGACTACATCAGCCACAGCTTCATATTTAGCTCTGTATATTAAACCAGTAAACTTTAGACAAGTCATTAAAAGTTACTTTAAGATTATAAACTGTACCTTTTTTCTGTTACACATATTTCACAGTCAGTTAAAATTGAACTGATACTATTGAGGCGCAAATTCTATAATACTTATTCTATTGTTGTGGTTCTGACTTAAGACTTCTATTAAAAAATTTTTTAATACTAAACCTTTATATTAGGAGAAAGTGTAAAGGGCAAGGTTCCCATGACCTCACTTGCCATTTTAAACATAGCGACCTAAGCTGGTAAAGAGTTGCCACAATTTTTCAGAGGAATAGGAAACACTAAAATCTAAATGTATTTCATGAAAAATACTAAAAAGATTAGTTTAAAATTTTGATAAGTTTGGGCATTCAAAAAATAATGCAAAGCAATATTAAGCACATAATATACCATAACAGGCTG